>PVIW01009656.1:8222-50390 GCA_004026585.1 Noctilio leporinus | reverse complement strand
TCCTCTGCTTCCTCTAGCCTACTGTTGATTCCTTCTACTGTATTCTTCAATTCAGAAATTGTATTCTTCATTTCCTCCTGGCACTTATTGATAGTTTCTATGTCCTTTTTCATGCTGTTGTAGTTCTCAGTAAGTTCCTTGTAACTTCCCTGGAGTTCTTTGTAATTTCCCTGGAGTTCTTTGTAATTCCCCTGGAGTTTTTTGTAATTTCCCTGGAGTTCTTTGTAATTTCCCTGGAGTTGTTTGTAGTTCTCCTGGAGTTGTTTACAGTTTTCTTTGATGTGGCTGAGCTCACTGAGCTTCTCTATCATCATTCTTTGGAATTCCTTATCTGATATTCCAGGTGCCTCTGTTTCATTTTGTGTTCTTTCTGTGGATTCTTCCTTTCCTTTTGGTGATGGACTGATTCTTTTTTTCCCCATTTTGGGTGTCTGTTCTTGCTTGCTCTTTATTTATTTATTTTTGTTTTTTCCTTGGGTTAACCTGCTTTGCTTCCTTGCCTTAGTTGAGCACCCTTCTGTGATAGGATATTTGTAGAGTTCAATGTTGCCGTCTCCCAGGTTTTCTCCACTTGCTGTTCTTGGTGTGTCCTTTATTTGGGCTGTCTGGTTGTATTCTGGGCCTGTGGGCTACTGTCCTGCTGGCCTCCTCTGCCTCTGGGCTGTGCTCCCCTGTGTCCAGATGCTGCCCGTTCCAATCCCTAGGGTCCTGAAGACGTCTCACACTCCTTATCCTGTCCTCTAGCTGCTTTGGTACTTGAGAACACCATCAGCACTGCTTTCTACTCGGTCGCCATCTTGGAGAGCTGACGTTTTTCTTGCACATTCATATTTCTCTCCCTTTCTTTCTTCTTTTCCCTCTCTCTAAAGCAAAATAAAAAATAAAATCTTAAAAAAAAAAAAAAAAAAGGAAACAACCAAAATCTTATGGGGTTCTACATATTGGAATACTAGCAGCAGTTAATAAGAATAAAGGAGATGTTTATGTATAAGCAGGGAGAAATGCCAAAAGTCTTTTTGGGTGAAATAGAGGCATGACATTTTAAAGTAATTTGTCTGGCTGGTGGCACAATGGATAAGGTGCCGGCCTGCGAACCCAAAAGTCACAGGTTCGATTCCCCAGCCAGGGCACATAAACAGGTTGCAAACCAGGTCTCCAGTTAGGTCTGTGGCTGGAGGCAGGTGAAACGCAACCATACATTGATGTCTCTCTCCCTCTCTGCCTCTCTCCCTTCCCCTCTTTCTACAATAATGAAATAAAATCTTTAAAAAAATTTAAAGTAATTTGTAAAATAATATTCTGTTTAATATACATATATATACAAATATATGTATACTATACATAAGTGTTTTTACATGAGAAAAAGAGGAAAACACAATTATATATATATTTGTATAAATGATAAAAAATTATCTGAAAGGATGTACTTCAAACTGATAGTATATGTTCAAAACTGAGGTCAAATATTTGCCCAGTACCAAGCCTATAAACATTATCTCCTTTAACCCTCCTCAAACCCCAGGAAGCAAGCAAGCACTGCTATTGTGGAACTCCATGTTTCAATGTGGCAGCACGAAGGTGGGAGGTAGCTTGCCCAACGCCACACATCAGAGCAGAGACTTGAATACTTTTTGCTTGATTCCAAGCCAGTGTGTGTACCTCTTTATCATGCAGGTCTCAGACCCTCCTGTTGGGTTCACTGAAAATCATCAGTTCAGGGTCTGAGAGAAAATGACTTTGCTGGAGATCACAGCCACGAGTGAATCAGAGCAGAGCTGGGGAAAGAATGAGTAAATGGAAAGGCTGAGCAAGAGTCCAGCCCCCTCACCTCTGAGACCTCACTTTCACTACAAACTTATGCCAAAGTTACAACACATCAGGCCACTGTCTGTTCAATGAGAGCAAGTGACAGCACAGATATGTTGCTGTCAAGTTTCCCTGCTACAGTGGGGCATGGATACTAATCCCTGTCTGGGTGAAGCCTTGGAAGGGTTGCTGGAGATGGGGAGTCCCATGCATCCCCCCTCTGGAACCTGGCTCTCCAAAAGAAGGGAAGTGCCTACGATGGAGGTGGGGAGAGGAGAGGGCAGAGAAAATGGGAAAAGGGCAAAAAAGAGGGGTCTCTGTTGAATGCTGTGGTGGAAGTGGCTCCCACCTCTGATCTGGGAATTTGATGAGAGCAGGTGGGTGGGAGGGGGAAAGAAGCTATTATTGGGTGCCTTTCTTATTGTGGACTGGACTTGTACATGGTTCACAATGATTATCTCCCTATTATACTTTCACTACTATCTGGAGTCAGACATCAAAGGAAGGAAGAAGGAAGGGAGGGAGGGAGGAAACTTCTCTAAATTAAAAAAATAATTTTTTTTACCCTTCTTTTTAAATTAAAGAATATTTTAATTAATTAATTATTTTTAGAGAGAAGGGAAGGGGGGAAGGGAGGAAGGGAGGGAGGTTGGGAGAGAGGGAGGGAGAGAAACATGATCAGTTGCCTCCCACAGAACCAGAGATGGGGACCTGGCCCAAAACCCAGGCATATGCCCCAACCTGGAATCGAACAGGGGACCTTTTGGTTTTGGGGAGGATGCCCAACCCACTGAGCCACACCAGTCAGGGCTCTTGTGTTAAAAAATAAAAATTCTCCATTTCCCCTGGCCCTTGGTTCCTGGCCACCACCATTCTACTGTCTGTCTCCTTCTTTGAATTTGACTATTTTAGATATGTCAGGTAAGTGGGACCATGCAGTATTTGTCTTTCTGTGATGGGTTTGTGTCACTCAGTATAATATCCTACAGGTTCATCCTTGTCATAAACAACAAGATGTTTTTCAAAAACGGCTGAACAATATTCTTTTTTTCTCTTTCTTTCTTTCTTTTTTAAATTTCAGTTCCAATATGATCTTATGCAGACACCTTCCCTGATCTCCCTACCCCAAGTCATCTTTCTATGATACAGGCTCTTCCCACTGTGAACTTTTCCTTTGTAGCACCTCCCCCAAACCAAATAGTAAGCAAATGATGACTAGTCTGGGATTCCCTGTCTAGAATGTGAGATTTATGAAGTCAGAGGCCACATTTGTGCTGATAGTTACTGCACATACCAGGTACCCAAAACACACAGATATATGGATCCTGCATTAAACATAAAATAAAGTTCTCATGGTACTAAAAATATAATGAATATAGTGAAATATTTGATAACCCAGGATCTTGCTTCATGTTTTCATTTAACTACTCTGTATTTTATCTATCTCCTACAATATGCGAGGCTTTTCCAAGCACCAGGAACACAGCAATGACAAATCAGACATCATCCTTATCTTCAGAAACAAAGCTCACTGTCTAGGATGGAAGGCCCCCATTGGAGCTCTGGAAACTGGGACCTTGTACAAATGATGCACAGGGTATGTGTACTGGTCCCTAAGGCTGGCACCTGGCTCAGGGTCCATGTGTAGCCTAAGGACTCTCAGAGACTTCTAGGGAAGCCCATGTACACCTAGACCTTTCCTCCTGATCCCCTGATTATCACATCCATTCACTGCAGCCTCAAAGTCCCCATCAAGGGAACCTGTCTGGCACCATGGCAAAATGCTCAAAGAACTGGGGCCCTGTCCAGCATCCTCCTCTTAGATCTGACCTTAGAGAAATTACTCAGACACTCCAAACCTTACTTTCTTCATTAGGAAGAAGAGATTGATCCCTACATCATAGAGCTTTTATGATAATTAAATAGATAATGTATATTATGTGCCAGTCTCATGGTTGAGCCACACTGGAAACTCTGTAGAGGTGAGATCACCTTCTCCTATCTTTTCTCACTATGTTCTCCCATTAAGGGATCTTAAGCATTTTTTGTACCTCAGGAAGAACCAGGGCAGGTGAGAAAAACTCAATTCTAATGAACTTTCTAATAGAGTTCTTTCCTCCATCAGCACTCACTGGAGTTTTGAAAAACAGACAAACTCAAACATTCATTCAGCAGCTATTCCCATGTTCCAGGAGGCTGATTTTTCACCAAAGACAAAGAATCAACCCTGGCAAGCGTGGCTCAGTTTGTTGGAATGTTGTCCTGTAGACTAAAGGGCATGGGTTTGATTCCTGGTTAGGGCACATGCATAGGTTACATCAGTGTTTTTCTCCCTTTCTCTCTCCCTTCCTTCCCCTTTCTTGAAAATCAATAAGCATGTTCTTGGGTGAAGATAATAATTTAAAAAATGCACAAAAACTCACTTTGCCGCTTGAATGACTAAAAGTGGTATTTGTCACCCTGTCTTCCCTTCCCTCCCTTCCTTCCATCCTTCCATCCTTCATTCCTTCCTTCCATCCTTCTTTTTTCTCTTCTTTGTCATTGTTTCTCTCTGAACAGATTGCTAATATTCTCTCTTTCTTAATACCATCAACTTTGTTATCCTCATCATCAACTTCTGCCTTTCCATTTGGTACATTTTTCAGGGAATCATATGACACAATTTAATACTATTTACAAAAGTCATATCCCAGCTAAGTGGCATGTTCTAAATGAATCTGCTGGTGCAGTTTTAATTTTCTCCTCCTTCATTCCTGAATGTTTATAAGGGAACAATGAATTGCAGATAAGAACAAAAGGAAGAGAGTTGGAAAATATGCCTTTTCTAGATTCATGTACCAAGCTACCAAATTGGCATCTTTCCTGGGATGTCAGGCAGGCATTTGTAACACAAGGAACCCCAAACCAGACCAACACACACCTGTGCTCTACCATCCCTTTTCCAATATTGAGGGCAACCCCATATTGCCACATCTGGTCTATCTCAGCTAATCCTGTTGGCTCTACTTCTAAAACGTATCTTGAATTTTATCATTTTCATTGTTTCCTGTGTTCCTACTGTTTTTATCCACCATTATTCCTCACCTGGGTTCCTGTCAGGCCTCTCAGGTGGTCTCTCCACTTCCTTCTTTGCTCCTCCCTTTGTGTTCAGTTCTCAACACAACCACCTTAGAGAACCATTAAAAACATGACTCAAATCATATTTTTCTTAATATCTTTCCTTTACTCAAAATCTTGCATATCATTTAGTGTAAAAACATAGCTTCTTATAACACTGGTACCTTGTTATCTCTCTGACCCATTTCTCACTCTCTGCAGTTATGATAATAGTAATGCCTAAAGTTTACCCATTGCTTCCTATGTGCCTGGTGCTAAGGTTTTATATATTATTCACTCAATCTCAAAATAATTATACCAGGGAGGTAGTATCATTATCCCTATTTTACATATAAGAAAACTGAGTCACAGAGTTATTAGTGACTTGCTTACAATCTATGTCTTGGAAGTGATGGGCCAGGATTCACACCCACACATTCAAGGTCACCCACTATTTTTAGCATTCACTGGTGGACCTTTCCTCAGCATTGATCACTGTGGTGCAAAAGGAATAATTTTCAAAGTCTAGCTTTGTCACTTACTCACTGACCTTAGGCATATCACTTTATCTTTCTGCCTCTTAGTTCTCCATCCATAAACAGGATTTATAATAGGGCTGGTAGCATCATGATGGTAAGTGAGAGCATTGGAAAAATGCCTGTCATGTATTAGAGACTTCATTAATACAAGATCTCTCCTGGCCCCTAGCTCCTCCCCAAAGAAATGGTGAAATGGTATATTCAGCCAAGAGACCAGAGACTAACATGAACATTCTTTTGCTACCAGCTGCCATAGTGCACAGAGATGTCAAGACTTCCAACAACACAAAGAACTCCAAAGTTGCCAGGAGCTACAGGATCTTTCCCTGTCCATACACCATAGTACACATACTATACTATGGGGCATATCAATTATACATTCACTTGCTTCTATTAATATTTCAGACTTCAAAGTCATAAATAAAGCATGCATTAATTAGAAGTTTGTATCAGATCATCCTTTCTCCATCTTCTGCCACCAGCGTTATTTCCAAAAACTAGCACTAAGAGGTATGGTCCATAGCCATAAAAAATTTAGTACCATCTTTGCAGAGCATGGATGTGCTCCCCGCCAGCTCAAAACAATTGATTTAAAGAAGCCAGGACTTGGAGTAGCTGAGTACCAACAGCCACCAAATTCTGTTATTTTTTCTTTTTAGGAGAAATTAAAATTATTCATGAGGTGCCGCTCTGTTGAACACTTGGATTCTTTTCCCCACAGTGGGGACAGATTTCCTAGCCAGAACTTGCAACTGAAGAATTTAACATTGGTTAAAAGTGAATGTCTCCTCCAAGGGGGGACATTAATACACTAAATGGTCAGTGAATCTTGGCAGCCCCCACTGGGAGGCTGCCAAACAAATTACATTAGGTAGGTGCTTTTACTCTAGATGGATTAACAGGTGGCCCGGGCACATTACACATCTTTACTCACTTGGATCAAGTGCAAGAGGTGGGCACTATTCATATCTCCAAAGCATTGATTGACCAGCACCTCCAATAGGTCCTTGGACAGTACATGTGCAAGTCACCAGTGAAGCATAACTTGGGTTCTGTTCTTACTTGTACTGACAAGCTAAGGGTCTGGGTACCTATAACTGGACTTGGCAGAGGATGGGAAGGAGGCTCACTCTTGGATTGTTCTCAGAGCGCCCTGATGCAACAGCCAGAATCTCCAATATCCACAGGTATACAATGGGATTAGCAAAGCATGCTGAGTGAGGAATCTGAGAACTAGAAGTCTGGCTAACCTGGGGCAGCCAGGACATACAGAGGGTAAAGAATGAAGCTAGACTTTGAAACACAGGTCAGTCTGGCTCTGAAGTTCTCAAACACTTTTGTGCATGACCTAGATCATGAGATAAAGCAAAATAAGCCTCATAAGTCATCAAAGGCCAGGGTTTTCTATTGTAAATCATTTGTTTCCAACTTTCAATGCACATGAATGGTCATCTTCTCCATTCTAGAAGAGAAAGAATTTCTGTAACTAGAATCCATTCCATGTTGTTCTATTCCTATTTTTGTTGTTTCTCTAAAGCATTTTGCTCTGGGAATTTCAACCAAAGCAAATGCACCACCTGCATATTCTCTCTCTAATGGTACCCTGTGTTCTGCATACTTGTGCACAGACCCCAGATTCAATGGCTCCTTTACTGAGCAGACACTGGATTGAGCTTGCAAGGTCCCTTGCAAGTTTAAGGGTAGTTGATCTAACTAGAGAAGCACAATAACAGTCTTTGCACCTGCCATTGAAGGTAGAGTGATTTGGCGATGACCCTGTGCCCAGCTCTTTGGCTGAATGTGACCTGTATGTACATCCACAAATCACTCCAGTTTACTTGCCACATGATACACAGTTTTGACTCCTGACATTCAATTGCTCAGTGACCCTTGCCAATTGACAAAGATCTGGTTAAAATCCCTTACATTTTTTTAAACCTAAGTTGCCAGTGGCTGTGAAAAGTTGGAATGTAAATCGAGAATTAAGATCATACCATTCTGATTTACTCAGTGATTTGACTTCTGAGAATCCATCCTAAGGGACTTCTTCTTATATCCCTATATCATTTCTTGAACACCTTCTCTGTGCCACGCCATAGTTTACATAAACTACTCATACTCATTTATATCCTTAATACCACCATGGGACAGATATAAATATCACATCCATTTAAAGACAAACTGTGGTTCAGAGAGGTTGAGTCACTTGTCCAAATCCTTTGTGCACTGGGCAGGAAAAGATCCAGACTTCGGCCAAAACACTTTTGCTTTAGACAAATTGCCCACACAGTTGACCACGCTCCATAGCAATGATATTTTGGAAGCTCCATTTAATAAGTTAAAATGAATTTTATGGGCAGCTGAGTAATTATCTGACTTGAACCCAATTAAAAATTGACTCCATTCTGCCTGAGTTTCAGAGCTACTTTTGATTAATGCTTGACAAATGAATTTCTTTTTTTAACCAGAACTCTGGGCTCGCACATGCCCACTTTCTATGTGACTATGTGGTGCACATGTGTACCAGTCAAGAAAAAGACTCTTTGACTCCTGCCACCAGACAATTGATTTGCATTCTCAGCAGTCAGGTGATTTAATTGGAAGGTATTGCTCTTCAGAAGCTTAGTGAAGCTCAAAGCACTTGGGTTTTAGGCCTTCCAGACCTGAGCTTGCTAATGGGCTCCACCACTTAGCAGCTGTGTGACCTTGGGCAAGACAGTTCACCTTCTCGGCATCATTCCTTTCATCTGTAAGTGACAGAATGCGTGGTTGAGGACTGGTTGCAGGCAACAGAAGCTAAGCTTGGGAGTCACAAGGAAGCTCACCACCAGAGAGGAGCAAAGAGTCAGGTTCAACTTCCCAAATCTCCCAGTAGAATTGGTGGCAGTCACTCCCAACATCTTTCTAGAGCCTGCATGGCCCACAGCATCAGTCCTGGATGTTTGATGTGCTGTTAGCCCAGCGGCCCTTCAGACCTGGGATATTGGAAGAACCTGCTATCATGGTTATCAACCATCTTCAAAATGAATTTCACTTTGCCCCCTTTTTTTGGTATCTGTAGCACCAATTTCAAAACCGTGGAGCAGGGATGACAGCTTGACGGAGCCTGGCTGTCACTGAGACCTGCAAAGTGGATATTTGACATTTTCCTTATAAGTGGGAGATAGACTCTGCCTCCAAATGTGAGAAAAATGCACCAGGTAAAGGAAGACGCTTTAGGTGCTGGGGGACTGAAAAGAGAATGGCAAATACCCACTCAAATGGGAGTGATCTAGCCATCTGCTTGGTTTCATTCATGTATTCATTCACTGGTTCATTTCACCACTGTTTATTGAGCATCAGTTATGTGCCAGGCCTTGTCTAAGACGGGGCTGCAGCTGTGAAACAGGATTTATTGTGCAGATTTGCATTGTTGTCCATATCTCATTAATGTGGACTTCCATTTTTTGGGCTCATGCTTTGTGCCAGGCACAGTGCTGGGCACTTGCTGCCCACTTGTCTCAGCCAGAAGGTTAATGAAATGTTACCTACGAAAGATCATGGTGCAGGGCTATCATGCAGGGACACCTCACAGCAGGTGGCCAATAAAAGTGAATTCTCTTTCCCTCTCAGCCCAGCAGGTTCAAAGTCTGATCTTGAGGGATTAGGTTTCGTTGCTTTTTTTTTTTTTTTTTTTTTAAAGACATCAATAAGCTTGAAAATCAAAACATGGGAACCTGGTGATTTTGTCTAAATGCATGATATCAGTTTCTCAGCTCAATCACAGGGTGACAGCTGCCAACCAGGAGACAAATGGAATGAAGGGCACCAAGGGCATTGGAGCACAGCTTGAAGAGGCTTGCTGCTTGCAGACTCGGATCATCTGTCACCAGACCACTTCCTGTGCTGAGTTAAACTGATGTAATTAAAAGGCATGTTTCTCTTTGGGAAGTGAGAGACAGAGCTGGCTTTTGATGCTGCCACATTTGTCATCCAGCCTGTTGCTATCTTGAGACCTGGGCTCTGAGCATGTTTCCCTTTAAATCTTTAACCCCCCTGAGACTAAGTTAACTCAGGCATACAGTTGTCACAAAATGGTACCCAATTCTTGGTTGATGAAAGACTTAAATGAGAGAATACCAGCAAAGTGCCTGGCGTATGATGCTGTTGGTAATAGGTATTCATTATTGTTGTTATTATTATTATCACTGTTTTCCAAGCTTTGTCACTTCTTGCATGATTTTAGCCAAGTCACTTATCCATCCTGTACCTTAGTTTCTGCATCATTAAACCAAGATACTCTTCAAGCCCATCTCATAGGAACACTATAAGTAGGGAGAGCAGATATGTCAACATTAAAAAAAAAAAATCCCTTAGGAGGATGGAGCCACTCTTTTGCTTGATACAACATGAAGGGAAATTCTGTCTTGTACTGTGCACTCAATCAAAAGCCTGCCACGAGGTTAAGATGGGTCTCTGGTTTTCTAAGCACCCCTTGTCCATCTGTTCTTTCCTATCTCTTAGGGTTGTCAGAAAGACCAGTTAAGGGAATGCATGAGAAAGTTCCAGAAATTATTCCAGAAATGATTGAGTAGTGTGAGGTCTGTGGACTTTGTCTCTAGGGTAGAAGTTTCCAGAAGCAGAAAGGAGGACCATGTCATTTTTGCAGATTGCCCAGCATCTGGCTCTATGCTCTTCTGAAAGCGATCACTGGTCACTGCTCAAGTTTTGCCACCTGTCTCCCCACTGTCCCCGCTCTACCATCTCCCAAAACCCTGTGACTACCTGGCCTTTCCTGAAAGCACTGTGCTTGTGCTCCTCTTTCCAATAGAAAGCCTTTGCTGCCAATGAACTCTGGGCCTTTGTTGGGTTCCCCTGGTACCTCCACACATGCCTTCCCTTCTCATATCACCTAGCTTTGTGTGCGTACATTTCCTATTCGTTTCTCTCTCTCCAGTTTGAGGCCATCAGCTACTTTCCAGCAAGGAATCAGACAGACACGAGGCAGCGCAATAGAATGTTCATGGAGAGCAAAGGGAGGGGTAGTGGTGGTTTGGGACAAGTGTAATAGAATAACAATAAAAAAAAAAAAAGAAAAGAAATATTCAAGCTCTCAGATCCTGGCTTCGGACCTCACCTGTGTGTATGATCTTAGGCAGTTTACATAAGCAATCTGGACCACCACAGCAAGGGTGTCCTGTTGGCCTACTGTGAGTGCTCCTCACACTTTAAAGAGCCTTTAAAATGAGGATCTTATATAAAATTCAGATTCTGGTTCAGCAGGTCTGGGTGAGGCCTGAGATTCTGCATTTCTAAGAAGCTCCTGGGTGCTGCCAATGCTGCCTGTCATGGGCCCTACTCTGTACCCGGAGTGTGGGACAAGCTGTAGTGAATTCAAGCCCTGAACCATCAGGGAGTATTTGGTTTTTGAGAACAAACTGACAAATTACTAGTCTGATATGAGGAGCAAGAAACATGTATTTAAAGACCTGAATCTACAAATCTTGGTTAAACAAATCACTTCTCATAGAAGCTGTCATTAACTGAGCTACTTCTCTGAGAATTAGTGGGAAATATCCACTTGGCACTTTTTATGTCAGTCAATGTGCTAAGTACTTTGACACACAAGTGTCTAATTTAATTGTCACAGCAGCCACATGAGGTGGGTGGAAACAACTGTTGTTCCTATTTTGCAAATAGGAAAACTGACGCTCAAAAAGGTTAAATGGGTTGAATTATTTTTTGTTAGTCTGAAGAACCTTTAGATTGACATGTTCCCTTCCTTGGCTTTCTTTCCCGCCTCTCTTTTAGTAAAATCACCAAGAATCTGAGCAAATCAACTCTGTCCCCAGATTCTGTTACTACTGACTGGGAGCAAGTGTAATCACACCAGCAGTGTTCACTCTCTTTTTAATTCATTTCTACACCATCGTTTCTTGAACATCTAGTTTGCGCAAAGCTCTGTGGATACCCTGGGGAAATTTTGTTGTTGTTTTCATGGAGCCTACAATCTAGTGAGAGACACAGACTTTAATCAAGTAGCTCCACAGTAAAACATGATTCCAATCTGTTAAAAAAGAAAACTATGAAAAAAGTTTTGTGAGCAATGAAAATAGGAAATTTGATCAAGGGACTCTGTAAAGGCTTTTCTGTTAAGACATAACTCTGAAGTGATATGTGAAAGGTAAGTAGAAGCTAGGCAGTTAAAGGAGTGAAGGGTGATGGGCATTCCAGCCAAACAGAACAACTTGTGCAAAGTCCCAGTGGCTGGGAGAGCCTGGAAACCTCAGGAAGCAAAAGTAGGCAAAAGTGATGGGGTGAGGGGAGTATGAGTTGAAAGTGGAGAGACAGGAAGGATCAAATCACAAGGATTCTGGGGCTTTATCTCAAGAGCTGTGGGCAGACATTGCAGGGTTTTAAGCAAAGGAGGAGTAAAACATCAGTCATGAATTTTGAGATTGCTCAAAGAGATCAGTAAAACAGATTTGGCAGCTGTAGCTTGAGCAGAAATAGAAAGAACATGGATGCTATTGCTGTAGCCCAGATGAGAAATAATGGTGATCAGGCTGGGATGACCTGAGCAGCAACATAAGGTGCAAGAGCTTCTGCAGAATGTATGTGGGAAGCAAAGGAAAAAATGATATGGCTTGGTGATGGGGTCATAGCAAGGGACACAGTCACAAAGTAGGGGGTGCTTCCTGAGTACTGCCCAATATGAGGGTCCTCATGGATTCAGGTCATGATCTTATTCCACACCTTCCATTCACACCGGGGCAAATGGGCCCAGAGAAGGACTTGTCTAAGCACAAGCTAGAAGGGCAGGGGCAGGGCCCGTGTGGGATCATGAGGTTTTAGTAAATGAGAAGATGAATGAACTGAAATTGATTCTCCCTTTAATGATTCTGTGATACCCGCCAGATTCTCTGTTCTCAGGATTCTAGGCACTTCATCTGCCCTTAAAAGTGCTCATCCTGCCCTGGCCATTGTATGGCCAGCCTCTGAACCAAGGGACCGAGGATCGATTCCCAGTCAGGTCACAAGGTTGCAGGCAAGAGGCAACCGCATGTTGATGTTTCTCACCCTCTCTTTCTCCCTTCCTTCTCTTCTCTTCTCTCTAAAAATAATGAATAAATAAAATCTTAAGAAAAAAAAGTGCTCATCCTATGCAGCTGCCTAGCACCCTGAGGTGGGATCTGTGGCTAGAACTGCAGCCAGAAGCTTGCTGTGGTGGAGAGACTCTTATTCTGGAAGATCTAGGAGCAGTCCTGGGGCTTCTAGTTACCCACTTTGGAGAAGCCCCTGTCTGTATGAAATAAGGAATGTGAGTAGGAATCTTCATGAAAAGCTGCTTAATTTTTTTGTAATAAAAATGTTCAATCCACCAAGTTCATAAATTGGGGAAAGAATAAACAGAACAGTGTATAGTTACATGTTGGAATAAAACACAACAATCAAAAGCAATAAATTTATATATGCTTGAGTGGGAAATCTCAGAGACATATTTTGAGTAAAAATGTAAGTTGCCTTAGGATGCATTCACTATGATACCAGTTAGAAAAAAAAAATCAACAGAAAATATAATTTACCTTAGGAACTTTACATGCATCTAAAATAATAATAATAGTAATAATAATAATATAAAGGCCTGGAAAATTATTAAGATGGTAACTTTTGTGTATTATGACACAATGTAAAAAAAAAAAGGAACATCAGCAAAAGAACAACAACAAAAAAAACAAAAACCCAACAACAGAAAACAAGTAATTGATTAGACAGCACAGTCAAGCCAGGTATCTGGGGACCCTCAGGTGTCACTACAGCCAGGGGTGCAGGGAAGTTCCCTCTGGAGATTGGCTTGAACTGCAACTTGAAAGGCAGGAATGTGTTAGCAAGTTTCAGGATGGGGGGCAGGTGGTACAATCAGAAAAAACAGTGTGTGCTCTGTGTCAAGCTGATTAATTACCACAGCATCTACAATGAAAGAAACAAATGCTTTTGCTCTTCTAAGCTTGTTTTATTGTTTTTTTAAATGCCAACATCATTGATAAGATAGGAGTTAGGATATTTAGCTCACCAATGCTTTGAGGAAAGCATCCAGCACATGGTAGGTGTTTAATAGCCAGTACTTCCTGCCTTACCTGGTGCCTCATGTGACCCACTGTAATGGAGAATAATGTTCCCCGCAGATATCAGATCATAGTTCCTGGAACCTTAAATGTGACCTTATTTGGGAAAAGGGCCTCTGCAAATGTAATTAAGTTA
The DNA here is from genome assembly GCA_004026585.1 of Noctilio leporinus. Classification (NCBI taxonomy): domain Eukaryota; kingdom Metazoa; phylum Chordata; class Mammalia; order Chiroptera; family Noctilionidae; genus Noctilio; species Noctilio leporinus. The sequence continues at coordinate 36,708 of PVIW01009656.1, read as the reverse complement.
AGGCTCTTGTGATGGAGGGGTTATCCGGAATTACCCAGCAGGGCCCTAAATGCAATCACGATTGTCCTTACAAGACAGAAGTGAAGGGAGAGAATATAGTCACACAGGAGATGAGGGGGCAATGTGATCAAGGAGGCAGAGTGAGATTTGAAGATGCTGACCTTGAAGACCAGAGTGATGCAGCTATAGCCAAGGGACTCCAGCAGCTGCCTGAAGCTGGAAGAAGCAAGGAGGCACTCTCTCCTAGGGCCTTGCCAACACCTTGCTATCAGTCCAGTGGTAGTGATTTTGGAGTGCTGGCCCCCAGAACTCTTAGAGAGTTCTGTTGTTTTAAGTCACCAGGTTTGCAGTCATTTGTTACAATAGCCATGGGAAACAAATGCATCCACCCCTATTGCCTGCAGTTTTCTTCACTCTTACTGCATTGCAGCAAAGATCTCTAATAAATGTATTTGCAGTAAGAATGTGAATTCTTGGTCTCCTAGGAGTGCATGCCTTGTAAAAGAGAATGATGCTCAGCCCAAATAGGGAAGACTTTCTAATTAAGGACTTTAGACATTAGAGGGGTGTTGAGTCTTGGCCAGAAGGCCAGTTTGAAACATTTGGTGCATTATCTGGAGGAAGTTGGCAGCCACTGGGGAGGTTCCTAACATCTTCTCCAAGAAAACCTATCAGCTGAGGTGGTGTTAAGGTCTGAGCTGGGATGGACAGGCAGATGCATCACTAAAAGGAAGCCAAAGTTATTTATGGAATTCAGTTTTATGGAGCTAATGTGAGGAGTAATGCACAGATGGAATACTAGAACAAGTCATGATGGATAAGTAATTGTTAATGAATGTAGAATATTCAGTTCCAGGTGGGACATTGTACTAAGAAGTTATGTCAGTTAGAGCATCTCATTTTAATACTCTAAGGTATTAGAGTATTAAAGGCCCTGTTACATATTAGGAATCTTAAGCCCAGTGACTTTGCTCAAGGTCACAGAGCTGGAAGGCAGAGTCAAGATTTGTCTTACAGATTTTGACTAGCTTTTTCCATGCTGGCTAAAGACTGGGAAAGGTATTCCAGGTATGCCTTCCTGTGGGTCACATTTCATATCTCCTCTTACTTCATGTCTTGCAGATCTGCTTGCTACACAGAAGCCTGATTTTAATGCTAATGTTTTTCAGCATATGTTATGTGGAAACATGCCAGCGTAAAAGTCCAGATTTTTCTGGAAGTCCATTCAGTCTGATTCATTAGACTTGAGCTGAGGAGGAGCAAGGGTGCGTGTGCATGTGTGCATGTGTGTACGCACACATTTGATCTTTTAGCTCATTTGTCTAAGGCTGCTCTAAACTATTGTTTCTTTGGAAAAGAACGACATCGCAGCTTGGTGTCAAGCTGATTCATTTCTGTTGCAGCTATAATGAAAAACAAACCACGTTTCTGCCCCAACCTTGTTACAGCCTGAGTTTTCTGTGATTTTTTTTTTCCCCTTAATCTAGCTCCAGAATCTTAACAGCTCGTATAATCTTCCAAGAATTCCATAGGACATTCTTATGTGACTCTCTCTGAGAAAATGGGGAAAAATTACGTTTCTCTGGCTTGTCACAAATTCTTAGAGGTCATGCATCATTCCTCAAATTAGGGGCTATTTGAAAGGGAATCTGATATTATTATAATTTACTAAACCTTGAATCTATTTCATGGAAAAGATGCTGAAAACTAACACAGCATTTACTTTGTGTTAGTTGCTGGTCACTGTTCTATACATTTTACATGTATTAACTTGTTTACTATACAACAACTCTATAAGGTAGGTACGACTATTAACCCCATATTAAAGATTATGCAGCTGAGGTTCAGAGAGGTTAAGAAAACTTCCCACGACTATGCAGCTATTAATGTTAGGATTTGGATTTAGATATTTGGGCTAAGGAGTCCATAGTCTTAACTACTCTGCTAGGGATCCTATACTTACTCCAAGGCTGTTTCATTAAGTCATAAAACAGCTAACATTAGTGGAGTCTTTGTTATGTGCCAAATACTTTGAGGGGAGCTTTATATACCTTTTTAAGTGGTTCTAAGACCTGGTTGATTATCATAATTACCTGGGAACTTAAAAAAATTTCAGATTCTCTGGGCTCCATTTCTAACCTCCTCATGCAGTTCTTAGGACTAAAAGTGGGAATAGGAATCTGGATTTTGAATTCTTGTTTAGCCTACTTAAGACATGTCCGAGGAACCTTAAGATAATTTCCTCTTCTGTTTTCAAGAAGAAGGATCACTGTACCTCAATAGTTCCCAGTGGACTCAACTAAAAGAGGCCAACCCAAGTGGGTGGAAGCAACAATAGACTACATGCGCTTGCTTTCTTTCTGCATCAGGATCCTTGTCCTTGATGATTTTATCCCTGGACCATGTGGGCTATTCCCTTGACTGGCTCCTGCTCCTTCAGGTTTCAGCTTAAGTGTTACATCCTCAGAGAGGCCTCCCTGGCCACTCTGCCTGCATATGTCCTCCTCCAGCTTTTTTATCCTCCCTTCTAGGGGCAGAAAAACTTTCTTCAAAGGACCAGACAGTAACTATTGTAGGCTTTTTGGGCCAACTGGGATCCCTGTTCCTTATTATTATTTTTGTTTAGAACCCTTTAAAAATGTGTAAAGTCATTCTTCGCTTATGGTTTGCTGAGCCTTAATTTGACTATTTCAGCCTCTGGCTCGTATTCTATCTAGTACTGCCCTTTTCAGATTGGTTCTCCAAGGGCAGACTTTCTCTCTGGTTACCATTGAGCATCCAGGCCTTAGATTAGTGTCTTCCCAAAGAGGATCCTTAACAGATGCTGATGAAATAAAGGAATGGCTATGGGAATCTTATACAGTGATGCCTTTTCCCCAAACACTGCCAGGAAGCATCAGGCCAGGATGGTTCAGGGTGACCAGGAATCTTTATGATGTTTCCCCTAAGTCCTTTCTCTTTATGTTAAAGGACTTAGAATACTTTTGTAAAACAAAGAGGCTCCCAGTCCTTGTGCCAGCAGAAAGCTGCCCACTTTTATAAATACAGGTAGAAGAGGGAAAGGTGAGCAGAGATACCTGATATATTAGGTCAGGTATATAGAGTCCATTACAAATGGGCAAATAACCTCCAACTTTCATTAATTTGAAAACCAAATAATCAGCTCATTAACTTCCCAGACATCACCCCTGCCACAAATATGGCGGAATTCAAGCATTCTGGCCTGGCAACTGCCTGATTTTATTTGTGATGATGATCATGATGATGATGGTAATGAGATGACCATAATAATGATGATGGCTTTTTCCCTTTGGGATCGAAAATAGCTTTATTTATTTATTATTACACAGTTGGTTTGTAAGAATTTTTTAAGTTTAATTTGATTTATTTTTATTTTTTTAATTTAATTTTATTGTTGTTGTATTACATTCATCCCCTTTTCCTTCCTTCTATCCCCTTCCCCACCCACCCACTCCCCCCCACAGAGTCAATCCCACTTGTCCATGTCCATGGTTATTCCATACTAGTTCTGTAAGAATTTTAAAAATTTCAAATAATATAGGAAAGAAGAAAAAGACAAAAACTCACCCAAATTTCCATCAGCTTTAAGTAACTTGTTAACCACAACTTTTGATATTGTATAGAGCATAATTTACATGAGTGGGATTTTATGATATGAGATGCTCTGTCATTTCTGGCTCAGATGATAGTGATTTTAATGGACCAATTAAATGGAACCAGAAGAGGAGAAAGATGTTCTCTATGAAAGTGACAAATACAAGCTCAAGGTTCTTAGCCTACATGTAACCACTAACCCCAAGGGTCATGTGAGAAGAAAAGGAATCTGTGTTAAATCCCTGGACCTCACTGACTGGATACTTTGATCAGAGCTCACCCAACCAAATATCTGTACCTCAGACAAATGTGTTCCCAGCTTCTCTCTTCCCCTGGCCATTCCAACTCAAATGCTGTTTATGTGCGATATAAGCTCTGATCGTTTTCTTATCGAGGGAAACAGCTTCTGGAATTACTCTGGACCATCAAAGGCTGGAATCAGAGATAAAACGGTGGTGGTGATTGCTGTCCATTTGACTCAGATGTGGCCTCCACATATTGCATCACTTTAATTATATAGCAAAGGTCAAAAATGACATTAAGGAGAAATACAGCATTTTTCTGTCTAATAGAATTTCTCTCTGCACACTCCATTACCTCACCTGTGAAAAAGAGTTTAAATGTAGTCTCAATGGTACTTCAGGAAATAGGCACTTTGGTCATCTCAGGAAGGTCACATGGTAAAACAATCTGAATCACTAATATTTATTGCAACTTCTTGGGGCCAGACCCTGGGAATGCATCTAACATTTCACATCTGGGACACCTTGACTAGGTGCAAATGCTGAGGCTAAGAGTGGGCAGGTGACTTGCTCAGGACACCCAGCCAGCAAGTGACAGAACCAGGAGTTGGATCCAGGCCTGAGTCAGAGCTGACATGTAACTGCTGTGCTGAATCATAGTAGGTACACTCTCAACACATTTTTATTGCTCTTACCTTTGCAATAGGTGGCTTTTAATAAGGAGAAACCTCATGTCCTCATAATCTGATTTCCTTTTTTATAGAACACTTGATTGAGGTATGATTAACATGCAAAATGTTGAACATATTTAATGTATACAACTTGATGAGTCTGATAAGTATCCAACTGTGAAATCATCACCACAACCTATGCCATAAACATACTCATCACCTTCAAAAGTTTCCTTTCACTTTATTAATTACTATTAATTTTGTAGTAAGAACACTTAATGTAAGACCTAACCTCTTAACAAATTTTAACAATAGGCACTATACTGTACATAGATCTCTAGGGCAAAACTGAACCTTTGTACCTTTGGAAAATACCCCCACCTCCTACCCTCCTAGCTCCTGGCAACCCCCATTGTACTCTTTGCTTGTTGTGTTTAACTATTTTCGATGTTGCATATAAGTAGAATTGGACAGTATTTGTCATTTTGTGTCTGGCTTATTTCGCTTAGCATAATGTCCTCCAGGTTCATCTATGTTGTAGCAAATGGCAGAATTTTCTTTTTAAGGGTGAATAATATTCACACACACACACACACACACACACACACACACACACACACAGAGACCATGTTGTTTATCCATTTGTCCAAACCAATGAACATCTAGGTTGTTTCCATATCTTGGCTGCTGTGAATATACTGCAGTGAACATAGGGTTGCAACTATCTCTTCAAGATCCTGATTTCATCTCCTTTGAATATATACCCCAAAGTGGGGTTGCTGATCACATGGTAATTTCATTTTTAATGTTTTGAGGAAATTCCATACTGTTTTTTTACAGTGGTTCTGGCAGTTTATATTCCCACCAACAATGCACATGAGTTCTAATTTCTCCACATTGTTGCCAACACTTATCTTTTTAAAAAAGCAATAGCCATTCTAAGAAGTATGAGGTGATATCTCATGGTTTTGATTTTCATTTCCCTGCTATTAAGTGATTTCAGTGCCTTTTCATATGTCCATTGGCCATTTGCATGTATTCTTTGGAAAAATATATATTCAGTTCTTTTGCCCAATTAAAAAATAACATTATTTGCTTTTTTGTTGTTACTGAGTTGTAGGAATTCCCTTTATATTTAGACATTAACTCTTTGTCAGAAATATGGTTGCAAATGTTTTTTCCTATTCTGTAGGTTGCCTTTTCATTCATTTATTTATACATTCATTAACAAATATTTGTTGAGCACCTGTTCTGTGCCAGGCACTGTGCTAGGCAGTGTGGAGAGAGCAGTGAAACCAACCAAAAGCCCTTCCCTCTTTCCCTCATGGGGCTTCCTTTGAAGTATGGGAACATAGACAATAAAAAGAAAGTAGCCCTGGCTGGTGGCTCAGTGGATAGGTGCCTGCCTGGGAACCCAAAGGTCACTGGTTCAGTTTCCCAGTCAGGGCAATAACCAGGTTGTAAGACAGGTCTCCAGCCAGGTCTATAGCTGGAGGCAGGTGAAAGGCAACCATACATTGATGCTTCTTTCCCTTTCCTCTCTGCCCTTCTCTCTAAGAATGGTGAATAAAACCTTTGGAAAAAAAGACAAAGAAAGTAAATCTTTTGATGTTGGGATTATGGAGAAAAGTAGGCAGAGTATGAAGATAGGGAGGGAGGAAGGTATGCCATATAGAATGGTCAGAGGAGAACTTTCTGATAAATTGACATTACAGTAGAAGCCTAAAAGTGATACTAAGGAGAGGCTTACAGAATCCTAGAGGAAGATTATTTCAGAGAAGGGCATGTGCAAAGGCCCGAGAGCACAAACATGCTTAGGGTCCAGGGGCACTGGAGCAAGAGTTAGGAGAAAGTTAGGAGAAGATGAGCTCCCAGAGGAAATGCAAAGTGGTGAGATCACATAAGGCGTTGTGGCCTTTGGAAAGGACTTGGGATTTATCCTGAATAAGCTGGGGTTTGAGCAGGTGAGTGATATGACCTGATTTCAAATTGATAAGACCATTCTGGCCACTGTGTGTGTTGGGGCTGAGACAAGGATGGGGGCAGATGGGCCAGTTAGGAGGCTGCTGTGATAAGCTAGGGGAGAGACAAAAAGGGTCCTGGGCCAGACAGAGTGTGAGCTCTGAAGGTGGCAAGAAATGCTCAGATTCTCTTTATACTGTCAAAAAGAATCAATGGGGGTTCTTGATACATTGGACGTGGAGAGACAGAAAAAGAGAAGAGGTAAGAACTATATATTCCTCAACTGTCATGCCTCTCTTCTGTATCGATGTGCAAATAATAAAAGAGCAGCTTGTGTCTCTGGTCATATTACTTACTCACTGCCATCTCCTCCTGGGCAGGATAAGACAGCACAGGCTCAAATCCATACTTAGAAATTCTTTCCCCTGTAACTTGATCTCTCTGAGCATTTCTTCATCTGTTAAATTGGACAACAATATCCACAGTGCCTCCATCAGAGCATCATGGTGTGAATTAAATGAGATTGTGTACGTATAGAGCTTGGGCGCCTGCATATGATGGGTGCAACCTAGATGTTAGTCCTTAAATCTGTTTTGGAGTCCGACAGGCCTGTGCTTTGATCATGGGATGGAGACCTCCCCGCTGGAGTCCCTGTAACCCTGGTAAAAGTGCTTTACTAACATTGTGCCTAAGATTAGAACTCAAAGACCCAGAAATCGATGAAAAGGCAGCCATGGCCATAATTGCTCCGCTTGGTCAAGCCATTCAGGCCTTTATGCCTCAGTGTTCTTGCAGGGTAGCTGAGAAAATTAAATGAAGTGACACATGCTACTGAGCACAGGACTGTCCCTCAATCATGCCTGCTTCTCTTCTCCTCCTTCCAAGCTATTGCTGTCGGCTGCCAAACACCTGCACTGGGATTTGCCCTCACACTTCATGTCTGCTCCAGGTTATAGAAAATTACATTCCTGTCCTCTCTCATATGGAGCTGCAGCTTGTTCTGGGGCTGGGGATTTAATGTCTTTGCAAATTGCCTCATTCTGACATTTACTGTCCTCTGCTTGCCCTGGGCTGGCTCCTGTGCAAAGAGACAGCTGCAGGCTTTGTTTTGAGTAGAGGCAGTGTGCACAGAAGCCTGTTTGTGGGGCATACATCAGAGGAAGGACCATTTTGTGTTTGCTTTGTTTTTTTTTTTTTTTTTTTTTTTTTTTTTAAGTTACAAAAGTGTCAGTAGTGAGTCCCATTGTTCTCTCTAGTCTGGGACGTCTGGGACGTGATTCCTGGTCACTCAAGTTCACACTGGCTCCTTTTAATGCTTTTTCTGTATAGCTGCCAGAGGCCCGGGGGATTATTAAAAATGTCCTATCATATCATGTGACTGCTCAGAACCTTTTAGTGGCTTCTGCTGGTCTCAGGATAAAGACAAAATCCTTCCCAGGTCTCACAGTGTTGTCTGAAAACAGCCTCCTTCTCATTCTCTCAAGCCACACTGGTCTGCCCTCTTGCAAGATGATTTACATTCTTCCTTTTACAATAGCTCTTCCCACATGCTAGTCTCTCTTTGGTGGAGGCGCATTGGGGCACATGGGGTCAGAGAGAAAGGCACAGTCAATAAGCTACAGGTAAGACATTTGCACTGCCACTATATGCAATTTAAAAATAAAATAATGGTAGGCTGCAACACATACTTTTATTTTCAAAATTGCACACATTTATGTTATGCTGAACTAAATTAGTTCTCTAATTTGCTTTATCTCACTCCTTTAACATTTTCTTATTCATTCTCTTTTACTCTCTGTCTTTCTGGGTCCCTGCTTTTCTGATACCCAATACCTGTACTTAATTTTCAACTGGAGTCAAGCTTTTGAGACAGAGGAAGAAGGAATTCAAAAATAGCAGAGTAAGGAGTATTCAAAGAAGACCAGACATTTCTGGAGCACCACCATCATCACCACCACCACTATTGTCATCAACATTATCATCATCATCATCATCATTATCTTCATCATCATTTTTTTACATAATAATGACAATAATGGCAAAATTACCCACGTATTGGCTATATAAATTGAAGTAGACCCTTGCCTGCATTCCTCTCAAAACTCTTTATAGAAATAGTATTATTCTCACTTTAGAGGTAAGGAAAACTAAAACTTGAAGAGGTCTGCCCAAGGTCTCATAGCAGCTAAAGATAGAATTCCCATCCAGATACCTGACCCCAAGACCTAGACTCAATCCAAAGCTGGCTTTGACATGAACTTGAGCTTTTGGGTTCCAGGAGCTAGGAGTCCCTCTAGTATTTCACTCTCCAGAAAGATCCCAAGCAGAAAATAGTAAAATGGGTCTCATGATGCCCAGGCACAATGGCTCTCCTCTCAGTACCTCACAAAGGCAGAGGAGTCACTTTAACCTGGACCTCAGTTTTCAACACTAGGACACTACCAGATACACAGTTGAGTTGATGGCCTTGCATATCACTAGACAGCAAATGGAGGGGCTCAGATCAAGCCTAGAGTGTGTTCGTTTCTTTGGGTTGCTGAAACAAATGACAACAAACTAGGTGGCTCAACACAACAGAAATTTAATCTCTCATAGTTTGAAGTCTTAAGTCAAGGGGTCAGGTGAGTTGTTTCCTTCTGGAAGCTAGTAGGGAGATTTAGTCTGTGCCTCTCTCCAAACTTCCTTGGTGTTTTCTGGCTTGTGGATGTATCACTTCAATTTCTACCTCTGTCATCACATGACATTCTTATTGTGTGTCTCTGGTCCAAACTTATTTGTCTTATAAGGACACTAAAAATTGAAGTAGGACACATCTTACTCTGAAACAACTACATTTTTACTTGGTTACATCTGCAAAGCCACTCCTTCCAAATAAGGTCACATTTGCAGGTGCTAGCAGTTAAGACTTCAACATGTCTTTTTAGGAGACACAATTCAATCCACAACAAGGGTCAATAGGAGTGGCTGTAGCATTCACCGCAAGCCATGTGGAGTGACCACACAACCAAAATAAAACAATAGCCATGGCTGCTATGAATGCAGCTTCATGACAACTTCTCATCTCTTTCCAGTCAGATGGCCAACTGAAGCACTCCTATGTAGAAATTCCAGAGGCTTAAGAGGAAGGGAGAGTTTGGAGTAGTTTTAGTGTCATAAAAGCAACAGCAAGTGGAAGTGCAGGAGAGGGATTGAAACCACAACCATGGAGGTTCCCTGTTCACATCTTCCAGAAGAACCTACTGTGAGGCCAGCAGACAGATTTCAGCAGCTGCACCTTTGGATCCACCCCAGTATTATGCTGAGGCCATGTTCTCCTGGTCCCTGCTTTGTCAGTGGGGCAAGGGTATCCGTGCCAGCCCATCCTGCCAACATAGAGGTCTTCGAGTAGACCACTTGGAAGTGGAAGTGCTTGGAAGCACTTCACTGACCTGGCCAAGCCTTTCTCTGAGCCACACTGAAAGTTGAGGGTCTCCCTAACCACTCTTCCTTCCCTCTTCCCTTTACCAGAGTTAAAGCAGCATCATGATCTAAAGCTCTCTCCATCTACTCCAGCTCCTATATCCCTAACTGGCATTTCTCCCAATAAATTTAATTCCATCTTGGCATTGGCTTCTCATAGGACCCAAGTGGACACAAGCAAACAGTGAGAATAGAGATAAGCATAGTCAATCATTTTAGAAGCTCTGATTCTCAAATTCAAAAAGTTCAATTCTTGTTTTCATCATATCCACATAGATACATAGATTTGCACCCCATTAGGAGGGTGTGTCGAAGATGATGTAGAGGTTGGCTAGCTGACTGGCTACTCCACAGCCATTTCCACCCACCTCCTTGCTTCTTCCTGCTGTAGAACCTGGAAAATCCCCATAGTCATTGCCTTGTCTTTTTGCATTAAGGATTGCTTTTCTACCTGTCTCCACCCTTCTTCATCCTTGAATATGGACAAGCTGCTTAGGTCCTAGGCAGCTATTTGTGAATGCAAGAAAATCATGAAGGAAAGACTCAGAAAATTCAGAGACCTGAGTTCTGGCATAATCAAGCTACTGAATGAACACCAGCATCTGTTTACTCCTGGACATCCTTTTTCATAAGAAAAATAAACCCTTATCTGCGTAAGCAATGGTGTGTCACTTGCAGGTGTTATACCATGGTTTACAAAGATAAGGGTTTATTTTGGACAAAGGACTGAGAAAATATCAATAGCATCTCTTGGTGAGATAGAATTTAACAAGCAGAAAGGTCAGCAAGAATCTAGATGCCTGTTCACTCAGCATCCCACAGAGAAGTGTCCCTGGGCTGGAAGCACCTAGATGCATTGTAGATTGAGAAATAGTCTCCTTTCTGTTTTTCATAGGAGTGAATGGGAAATTTGAGCTTCATTCGTCTCTTCCCTACTTTATCTAATGAGTAGGAAGAGTCAAAAGACAGCAGCATGGTATGACATTGAGAGTTTGTAGAAAAGGCTATGAAACATTACTATCTAAGTGGCAGTGGCTGGGATCCCCAAGGGATGGTCCTGAGAAGATCATGAAAGAAAAGGCCCAAAGGGAAACAGGGTCCAACCACTCACTCATGTGTCATTAAGGGGTTAATCTTGTTTTCTATGTTAAAAAAAATTCAACTCTACTTCCTGTAGATCCCCAAAAGCTCTCATTTCCACCAGCTGAATATGAATCACCCCACACTCTGAGTGCAGTTGGGTGTCATGTTCTTACTTAAAATCAGCAATAGTAACACTTGAGCACCAAAAAAGCCCAAGTAATTATATGTCTGTTTTCTTCACCATTATTATTTGCATGTAACAAAGGCATCTGCCACATTAATTGTGCCCTTTTAATAAACATTTTCTCGAGTTAACCAGCCAAAAAATGTGTTTTGGGGAAGGAGTTGTGTGTTGAAAAGGAGGGTTTCATTTTTACATCAGATCTGTAGATTTTCCTTGAGTCTAGTGACGTCCTCATTCACATGAGACTGCCAAACTTTCACCCAGGAAAGATGATTTGTTGAACTTAAAAAAAAGAAAGATAAAATAAAGAAAACTTGGAGAAGGAGAATCTAGAAGGAAGTTAATCAAACCTCCCTGCCTAGTGTTCAAGGTCATAGCATCACACTGAGGATGAGATTTTCTGAAAAAAGAATAGAAAAAAATGTGCTCATTCACAGCTGTATCTAGGCATTGTGAAATAGTCCTTGACAATTTTATTCTGTTTACACATAGAAACATAATATAGAGTAAAGGGCATACCTCTTAAAAGTTTGATTCTTTTAAAACATTTTTTAAAGATTTTATTTATTATTTACAGAGAGAAGGGAAGGGAGAGAGGCAGAGTGGGAGAAAAACATCAACATATGGTTGCCTTTTACCTGCCTCCAGCTATGGACCTGGCTGGAGACCTGGCTTGCAACCTGTTTATGTGTCCTGGCTAGGGGATCGAACCAGCGACCTTTGGGTTTCTAGGCTGGAGTCCTGTTCACTGTGCTACCAGACAGGGCCTCCTTTAAAACTTTTTAATTGTAAAATAATATGAAACCTAAAAATTTCCACTTTAACCACTTAAAGTGTAAAAGTCAGTGGCATTACTTGCAATCAAGATGTTATGCAACCATCCCACTGGCTGGTAGTGCAGTGGATAAGGCGCCAGCCTGCGAACCCAAAGGTCGAAGGTTCGATTCCCTAGCCAGGGCACATAACCAGGTTGCAAACCAGGTCTCCAGTCAGGTCTGTGGCTGGAGGCAGGTGAAACGCAACCATACATTGATGTCTCTCTCCCTCTCTGCCTCTCTCCCTTCCCCTCTTTCTAAAAATAATGAAATAAAATCTTTAAAAAAAAAGAAAGATGTTATGCAATCATCACCACTATTTTCAAAATTTTTCATCATTGCAAACAGAAACTCTAAAACCATTACACTTTGGTCAATTTTCACATACATCTATGATGTGTAGCCAAAATCCAGATAGAAGTATAGAACATTTCCAGCTTCCAGTAGGTTCCTTCCTTGAGGTAGCCTCCCAGATGTAACCACTATTCTGACCTCTATCACCATGTATTAGTTTTGCCAGAAAATTCATTTAAATGGAACCAAAGAGTATCTGACTTTTTGTGTCTCACTTCTTTCCCTCAGTAATGCCCATGACATTGATCCTTGTTTATACATGTATTGGTAGTTTGTTATTTTTTATGGCTATGTGATATTTTATTATATGAATGTTATTGAAATTTATTTTCATTCTCCATTCATTCTCCTAGCAAAAAACATTTGGGATGTTTCAAGTTTAGAGCTATTATAAATAAGGCTGATGTGCACAGTATTATGTAAATCTTTTAGGGGAATGAGAATATCTCATCTCCTTGGCTATTGTATTATTCTGTTACAGTTGCCATGACAAAGTACCACAGACTGGGCAGCTTAAACAACAGAAATTGACTGTCTCAGTTCTGGAAGCTGAAAGCTCGAGATCAAGGTGTTGACATGGTTGATTTGTTCTGAGGCCTCTTACCTGGCTTGCAGTTGGCTGTCTTCTCCTTGTGTCTCCATGTGGTCTTCTCTGTGCCCCAATCTCTTCTTCTTATAAAAATACCAGTCAGATTAGATTACGGCCCAAGCCAATGATCTCATTTAACCATGATCACCTCTTCAAAAACCCTATCTACAAACACAGCCACATTCTGAGGTACTGGGCATTAGGACTTCAACATATGAATTATAGGAGGATACAATTTAGCCCTTGATAGCTATGTATTAAGGAGTGGCATCACTCAGTCATAGGATGGACATGCATTTAGCGTTAACAGATATTTCCAGTTTTCCCAGGTAAAGTAATTGAAGTCTCAGCAGCAGTATGTGAGAGTTTCAATTCTTACATGTCCGTGACAATACTTGATGTTGTCAGTACTGTTTTCATTTTAGCCATTTTGGTGGGAGAGTGGCAGTGTCTCATTATGGTTTCTCAGAAACTTCTTGAACAAGTAATTTAGTGTCTGATTTGATACTTCCCCTCTAGTTGTGTACTATCAGAACATGTTTTGCAGTTGTACCTTGGAAGCTGTTTAGCTTGCAAAAGATTATTGTGGTGTGATTGACTACATAGGTTGGGGAGTGATGGAGAAATTGTGGGTGATCTAAATTTACATCTTTATATGTTTATGAAATTTCTCAAAATTTCTTAATTAGTGTGTGTTACATTTCTAAGAAAAATAAAACCCAAACATTTTAAAAAGAAGGTGAGAACATGTGCATGGGCATCCATTGTAGAGGTGAATCTAAGGGTGCAATTATAAGTGTGCTTTTTGACTGGTTTTCTTTTTTCTTTTAATTAATTAATTGATTGGTTTTAGAGAGGGGAAGGGAGGGAGAAAGACAGGGAGACAAACATCAATGTGTGGTTGCCAACTGGGACCTGGCCCACAACCCAGGCATGTGCCCTGACTGGGAATTGAACCAGCAACTTTTTGGTTCATAGGCTAACACTTAATCCATTGAGTCACACCAGCCAGGGCTGGTTTTCTTTAAAAAAAATTTTTTTTTAGATAGAGAAAAGAGAAAAGAGAGGGTGACAGACATTGATTTGTTTTTTCACTTACTGATACATTGACAGGTTGCTTCCTGTATGTGTCCTGATTGGAGATTGAACCCACAACTTTGTTGTATCAGAACAATGCTCTGACTAAATGAGCTGCCCAGCTAGCTAGCTTTTCTTTTTCAAAGAGCTCACTCATCAGAGAGCATTGAGATCACCCACATGCTATTGGGGAAGCTTCAAGAAGAAGACAGACAGAAGGCAAGGCTTGATTGTTTGAGATATGCTTGCACTCATGTGCATATGTGAATATGCTCGTGTATACACATACACATCATTTTTCCAGAAGGACCCATATCAGATGCTATGCTGAGAACCCTCTCAGCAATCTTCACAGTCTTGATAAGATTGGTGACAGTACATTATCAACAACAATAATATAATAATCATATTATTATTATTTATTGATATTCAGAGGGGTTAAATGACTCACCCAAGACCACTAGCTTGCAAATGGCAGAACTAAGGGTCTGTGCTCAGATCCACCTTACTCTTACTCATTGAAATCCTACTGCCTCTATGATGAGTCCAAGTCTTTCACATACTTTTCCTGAAGGGTTTCTAACACTTACAATGCTGTAAGGTGACTTTCATTAAGGCCCATTATAAGGGGGAAGAAACAAAAATACTTGCTCAAAGTCACATAGTTAGTTGACAGTACTAGGATTCTAATCCAGTTGGTATGGCTCCCAACTCCATTATTATTATAATTATTATTATTATTATCTCAAATATTTATCAAGCTCTCGTATGACAAAAGTTGTCCTTTGCACTATTGTTGAGGGACAGACTTATCCACCAGGCAGTCCTCCCCCTTGCATCATGCTGAAGTTGGCCTCCTTGCAACTTCACCCGATTGCTTTCAATCCACAGTCCAGCATTTAACACTTAATTGGGTCTTGTCTTCTATTATGCACTAATTGTCTCTTGCGGTTCCTCTCTTTTCTTCTGGTTCACTTGCTAACTCCTGGAGGGCAGAGACCAAGTCTTATAGGCTGAACACATTGCCCCAGTGGCAGAATAGAGCTTATTAAATAAATACTTGTTGATTGAAAATTCCCATCAGGATTTTCCCCTAGGGCCTCATCCCAGGTATGTGGAAGACCATGTGGGAAGATCACAAGGAATTTAAATATACATATAGTTTGTGTATAATTTGTGTACTCCCTCAACAGACTGTGCAGTCAACACTAAACTATTTTTACAGTTAAAATGATATTGCTCCCCTGAAGCCTGTAATTTCTTCATCTCTCTCTTCTTTCCTTCTTTGATAATGTGTGTGTGTTAAATCAGAGACTGAGGCATTTATACCCTATGCGTAAAGTGAGTAGAGCCTAGATCGCTGCAAAAGAGGGATAGGGTGAGGTTGCTTTGTTCAGATTTGTCCTTTCAAGGGTGATCCTTGTTTGTGTGTGCCAGTGCCCTCAAACACAATTACCTACTCCCGCATTACTTTGTTTCTGTCCCCTGCACTGTGTGTCCTAGCTAGAAATTAGAATTCTTTCAGTTGCAAATGATGGGACCCTACTCAAAGCAGTTTAAGCAGAGCAATGGAATTTGAATTAATCAGCTTTGGTTTCTGTAACTGAACAGTCTGGGAACTTGGGACAAGGTTGGATCTACAGATGGAAACAATGTCATGAAGAGATCTTCAGAACCTCTCTTCTCTTTCTCCCACTTTAGTTTCAGTATCCGTGAAAAAGCTTTACTTGCTTAGCAGATGAAGTTGGCCTGAAATGGCTCACATGACGACTTCTAAACCAACTGTTATTGTTGGAAATATATATATATACTGATTAGCTAGTTCTTGAGTGAAGCTCACCCACAAATCAAGTGGTCTGAGAGTAGGAGAGAAGTTTTTCAAATAGATATCTGGGGACTTTTATTAGAGGAAGTATAGACATAGCTGCCTAACACGAGTAGGCCTTATTTATATAGGTCTGTCTCTCTCCCTAACCTGGGGCCCCTGGAAGGCTGGAAGTTGGAAGGCTCCTCATGAAACTGAACATATAAAGGGGAAGGAAAAAGAAACCTTCAAGGTACTAGAAAGTTTTTCCTTTCTCCACTGTTTATTCAAGTGTTGGGATGACAATGATGAGCCAGCACAAACATAGTCTCTGCCCACCATGGGGCTTATAGTCTTGTTGGTGAGGCAGAATGCCCACAAATGACTTTAATATAGAGCAATGTGCATTATACCAGATGTGTGAACGAAGATTCTTGTTTACAGTCTAGAACACTAAAAATCATAGAAAGGTAATAAAATAACACCTTACTTTTTTCCACAAAACCCTTTTAAATACTTTTACAGTAACACCTAGCGTGGTAGATACAATGTTCCTCCCATTTTATAGAAAGAGAATGGAGACTGTGAACTGGAAACACACCTACCATGTGCCAATAACCAGCAACACTATGTGTTTTTCCATAGATAACCCAATTTTCACTTGTGAAGTAAAATTTCAGTTTATAAAGGAAGAAATAGCACCTCAGAGGTAAACAAATGGGCCTGGTATCAGGTAGAGGAACTGAGGTTCCAAGTCGTTGATGCCCAGGTAAAGACTCAGTGTCACACAAAATCCAAGGTTGGGTAAGGACTCAACTGCCTGAGCTTATGGCTCCAGATCAAGTGCTTCTTTCTTATACTCACTAGATGCCCCCATCTTCTCTTAAGCTATACCCCTCATCATGGGTCACTCTGATTAGTCATTAGTCAATGACTCTTGCCACTGGGCAAAGAGCTATAGGCAGCCTTGGCCCAGAGTAATGAAAAAGGTATCCTTTCTGCTCTCCTTGCCAGAGCCTGAAGCCCTGCCCCAGCAACGCCAACCGCTTCCTTTTCTCCAGAAGGTATTTCTGTCCACTCCATTACTCATTGCTAACCCCGTTCTAGAAGTTGGGTGGTAAAAGTGGCAGTGGCATGTAGCCAGCCCCACCAGGGTTTGGCTGGGCGTATGTATGGCAGCTGAGATTTCACCTATTTTGCACATGTAATGAGCAAAGATCTGCTTACTGTTCTGCTGCTATGTTGTGAGAAAAAGGAAGGGTCAAGGATAAGTCCAACACTTTTTGCCTGACCAACTAGAAGTTGTCATTTACTAAGATGGGGAGACATTGGCCAAAGCAGGTTTTTGAGCAGGATGTAGTCAGAGTTTGGTTTTGTACCTGTTAACTTAAAGATTCTTGTTAGACACCTAAGAGTAGATATTATGAGGCAAATGGATTACAGAAAGTGGATTGGGCTGGTTCCAGAAGAACCAATGTGAAGTGTGTTATCATAGAGACAGTATTAAATACCGCCAGATGGTTGAAACCATTAGTGAGTGTGACTATAAAGGAAAAGAGTGAGTTCAGGAGTACCTCTGGAGCATGCCAGCTTTAGAGGATAGGAGCATAAACTCGCAGAGAAGACTGAGAAGGCATGGTTAGCAGGTTGATGATAACTAAGAATTAGGTCATGGAGGCCAAGTGAAGAAGGTGTTTCAAGAAGGAGGACAGAATTAATTCTATCAAACACTGCTGCTGAATTGCGTTAGATTAGAACTGAAGATTTACCTTGGTTTTAATACGTGTCATGCTATTGGTGACATCGGCAGGAGCAGTGTAGTGGGGAAAAAACACAGGCGAGAATGGGAAGAATGCAAGACTTCATTTTTACAATAAAGTAAACGATTTTCCTCAAGGTGAGACATATCATAGCATGGTTGTCCTCTGTTGGCAATGATAGAACAGAGAGGGACAATTTTATGATTCAAAAAAAGAAAATTGGGCAGTTGCAGGAATAGTGACTCCAGAATAGGCTAGATGAAAGGGATTCAGTGGATAACTGGGTGTTTGGCCTTAGAGTCCAGACGCTGTTCTGCCAGGTAGGCTCTCCCCACTAAGATGAATTCTTAACTTCTCTTCTTAGAACCCTCCAAACTTCCTGAAGAATGCTCCTGTTTAAGAGAACAAAGCCTAGGACTGAAGCCTTGCTATTTCTGCTACTGATAACCATGAATTAGAGAGAAGAGAGAAACAAGAGGTGACAAAAGACTTTGTTTGGGGTGCTGAATTTAGGTGTGTGTATTGTGTGTATTTTGAACACATTTGCCAAATTACCTTGCTGGGGATGATTTCAAGGTTAGAAGGCAGTTTCAAAAGGAAGTTCAGACAAAGTAATAAGCAACACTAAAATGTAAGTGGTGAAGTGATCTAAGATGTTTACAAAAGATGCATCATTAACCATTGTGTCTAGCTTAAAAACAGTTGATTTTTAATAGGTTCCTTCTAAGGGCATTCATGCAGCAAATGTAAATGAGGCCTGGGCAAGATCCTGGAGATAGAGATGAGAGAAGGCTCTTCTCCTCAGGGACCTGAAAGTCCAGTAAGGTTTAGTTAACACAGGATGTTCATAGAATGGCAAGTGTCAAGGAGGGGTGGGCTTAATGCAGGGAAATGCAAGGGGAAATATGCTCCTCACACAGGGAACAGCATGTGCATAATCTTTGTGGTATAAAATACCAGGGCACATTCAGGAAACACCAGATAAGTCAGTATGGCTAGAGTTGGGACTTTACCCTGAGGACCCTGAGGAAGAGTTGAAAGATTTTAATTGGGGAACAATTGGGGATGGACATGTTTAGAACATAAAAGAAGTATTAAAAATAAAAATAAAAATAAAAAATAAAAAAAGTGGTCAGGATGCAAGGTGTCTTCAATGAATGAAAGACTAGTTGAAATGTAGTACTACGTAGAGTTTGGGGGTCAAGAGGCAGGTGTCAAATGAGAAGGAAGAGGTTTCCATTTCATGATTATATACTAAGCCAAGGTCTTGTGTGTAATTGTGAACAATTGTTCTTCAAATTAAGATTTACAGTTAAGAACCAAAGTTTTCCAAGTTTAGGGCTCTAATCCTAGTCACACCCATTTGAGTACCTACTATGGACAAAGCCAATGGGCAAAGCATAAGGATGCTCTAAGAGACTCTTAAAAATATGGGAGGCATACCTCTGATGTATCTAAATTTATTTTAAGAAATCATAAGCTAACCCAATTAGCGGATGAGCATTAGATAATTAAATGATAGAATGAGAAAATTATTCCCTTTTTATTATCTTGTAATCCTTTTGAACACTTCAGTGAGAAATACTCAGCTCAATGCTAATGGATCTTTAAAACCTATCTTTTCTTTTCATTGTCTGAGGAACTCGTTTGAATTAGGCTGATTGGACAATGGAGAATATCATAAAACAAAATAGTCTCACAACTCAGGAAAACAAATGGTACTGTAAAAGGAGGCCAGATCAAGACATGTAGGGGCACAGAGCAGCCCCTTTAAACCAATGTTTTTTCCATACTGTTTAGTATTTATTTAGAAGAAAGGTATGTAGTGTGTGAGGGAAGGAAGGGTGAGGCCCTGCTATAGGAGGTGCTATCATTTCTCCTGCCTGATGAACTCAACTAGAGTACTCCATTTAGTCAAAACACACAAATAAACAAATAAAGGAGTTCTCTAGTCATTGAGATGTACTCTCCACAGTGGTCATCTACACTTCCTAGAGTAGGTGTCATTCACTCACCCTGATTTTCTCCAAAGGTTATTTCCACAATAGGAATTCTATGATGTATTTCCCTCCACAATGTTCCATCTCCAGGGATGTTTTAGCATCATGTATGAATGAAGGGCAATTTCCAGGTTGTCTCACTTTTTAAGGCTTAAAATAACATTTATGTTACTCATAAATTTATAATTTGGGCAGAGCTCAGTGGGCAGTGTGTCTATTCTTTCCTTGGTGCCAGCAGTGGTGGCTCAAAGGTTGGGGCAGAAACCATTTAAGTGTTCCTCCACCCACCTCTGGTGGTAGTTGCTGGTTGTAGTTGGAATGCAGGGAGGTTAGCCAGAATACCTATGAGTAGCCTCTTGAGTGTAGCTTGAGATTCCTCCAAACATGGTGGCTTTGTCCTAAGAATGAGCATCCCAAGAGGAAAGATGGAGTGGAAGCTATATCACTTTTATGACCTAGCTTCAATGGCAAAGCAGCAGCACTTCTGCTGCATTCTATTCTTCAGCAACAAGCCACAGTGGCCAACCCATATATTCAAAGTCAAGAAATACATCTTCACCCCTTGATGATAAGTGACAAAAAATTTGTGGGCATGTCTTAAAACCCACCACAGTCCACCCTCTGGTTATGAGTTATTTCTATTTCTCCCACAGAACAAAATAGAGATACTCTCTCAGGAGCCTCCTTTTCCAAAATTGTATCTACTTAGAGGAACAGAGACAAAGCCTCAGGTTTAGAATCTCACAGAGATTAGTAACAGACAAGAATTACATAGTGTTTGTTTGATTAGTTAATTGATTTTTTTGTGTTATAATTCACAACAGCATTTTAGTTTATTTATTTCATATCTCTTCCATTACTGTAAGTGATATTTGGCTTTCCATTCATAGTACTAAGGTCAAGTTTTATTTTAATATGGCTATTTATTTATTTGCTATTACAGTTGTCCCAATTTTCCCCCCTTTTGCCCCCCTCCACCCAGTACCCCATTCCCTCCAGCAATGCCCTCCTTAGTTCACATCCGTGAGTCATGCATATAAGTTCTTTGGCTTTTCTATTTCCTTTGTTCTTCTTAACATCCCCCTGTTTATTCTGTAACCACCAATGTGTCCTTTTTTTTTTTTAAGATTTTATTTCATTATTTCTAGAAAGAGGGGAAGGGAGAGAGGCAGAGAGGGAGAGAGACATCCATGTATGGTTGCTTTTCACCTGCCTCCAGCCACAGACCTAACTGGAGACCTGGCTTGCAACCTTGTTATGTGCCCTGGCTGGGGAATCGAACCTGCGACCTTTGGGTTCGCAGGCTGGCGCCTTATCCACTGTGCTACCAGCCAGGGTTATAATGTGTCCTTTTTTTACCCCCTTTCACATCCGGACAATTCACCATTTAATTACTGCCTTCTGTCAGCTTCTCAAATCATATTAATACAAAGTTTTCTTTTCATTATTCCAAAATGCCTAATTTAATTAATTTGTTTGGAGAATTACTCTTTTAAGTAATATGAATTGCAGTATTACCAAACACATGCAAAAATACATTTACATCCATACATATTTTTACACATATTTAAAGTACATATTGGATTTTGAAGAATTAATACAAAAAATTTAAAATATGCCAATAGCTTACATAATTATTACATGTTAAATGATAGTATTTGAGACATATTGTAGCAAGATTAAGCAATTTTTCCTTCTTTAATACTTATTTTGCTCTGGAATGCTATTTTTGTAAACTATATCACAGAAATGGTGGATTGTAGAACTGACTTTTGTGAAAGTTGTTCTAGAGACTGTGCCAAACCCATAGTAAAAAATAAATTTGGTTTTTGAGTCAGATCCTCCCCCTTCCAATAATACAACTCCACTTTATTATAAGCTACTGGAACTACAACTTAATCTTTTTGGAGCTTTCCATCTTAAATAGATTTATTTATTTATTTACTATGCTGTGCATAGGTCTTACTTCTTTCAATACCCTCTGTTTTTCCTCTACATGTGTTTTACAAGTTGAAGCCTTCAGAAGTAATGGCACTTGCAGTGCTCAGCCAGTCTCCAGAGGAGAAATTATTATGTCTACTAAGTTGAGGTAAAAAATAAAAATCCCTAGGATTTAAATAATTTTGTAGAATAGCATTGTAGCTATTTTTTGAACTTGTGGTTGACTTCCTATGTGGTCCTAAACTAACCCCTGAACTATTTAAGAGTCTGTCGATGTAGAGATTAGGTATGTTCACCTTTCAATAATAAAGTTTACTATAGCATTAATTCCTTTTCTCAAGTATCCTCAGTTTGGAGGCCTTTATAACTGGAAATGTATATTTCCAAGATTTAGTTGAAAGGACTCTCTACTAATTTACATGCTAATATGAGAATATATATTGCCAATGTATGTGAATCATATAGTTTAGTAGTTTGCAAATTCCATCCAAATTGGTCTTCATTCTCAGCATCTTTTCTAACCTAAAGATTGACTGATCTCACAACACACCCATGACGATTTGGTTGCTATTTAAAACATAAATTGCTAACAAATCTATATATTACTCATGAATAAGCACATATTTTATAACAGTGAATAAGAAAGATAGCATGTCTTCTATGTAATATACATCCACGTTTTCTTATTTTTTTCTTCTTCCTTAATTGCATTTGATTTTTCTGAGTTATTGCAAGTAACCTGATTTTCCCATATTGTGAAATGATTCCAATCTAAGAAAACTTAATCTGCAATAATGCAGATACAAGTAATATACAAAATTGTACCTTACTTGGTAAAATCTATTTATAACAAGATCACTTTAAAGCATTCATATGGTTCTTATCCATTCAGCTGCCCGATGTCTTTTGATTGGTGCATTTAATCCATTTACCTTTGTAACTGTGTTCTTGTCTGTCTCTGTGTTTCTTCATCTTAAAGCAGACCCTTTGGCATCTCTTGCAATGCTAGTTTGGTGGAGATGTATTCTTTCAGACTTCTTTTGTCTGGGAAGCTCCTTATTTCACCTTCCATTTTGAATGACAGCCTTGCTGGGTAGAGTATTGTTGGTTGCAGTCCTTTGTTTCTCATTACTTGAAATATTTTTTTGCCATTCCCTTCTGGCTTGTTGTGTTTCTGTTGAGGAATCAGCTGTTAACCCTATGGGAGCCCCCTTGTATGTTATTAGCTGTTTTTCTCTTGCTTCTTTTAGCATTCTCTCCTTGTCTTTGAAATTTGCCATTTTCATGATGATGTATCTAGGAGTGAGCCTGTTTGGGTTCATCTTCCTTGGAACTCTATGTGCTTCCTGAGTTTGCATGACATTTTCTCTCCTCAAGGTAGGGAAGTTTTCTGTCATTCCTTTTTCAAAGAGGTTTTCGATCCTTTGCTTCTCCTCTTCTCCTTCTGGTATCCCTATGATACAAATGTTATTATGTTTCATGTTGTCCTTCAGCTCTCTTAAAACCTCTTCATTCTTTTTCAGTCATTTTTCATTTTTTTGCACTGCCTGGGAATTTTTTTCTACATTGACCTCCAGCTTGCTGATCCGATCCTATGCTTTCTCTAGCCTGCTTTTGATTCCTTCTACTGTGTTCTTCAATTCAGAAATAGTATTCATCATTTCCTCCTGGCTCTTATTGATGATGTGTATGTCCTTTTTAATACTTGTGTAGTTCTCAGTACATTCCTTGTAGCTTCCCTGGTGTTCTTTGTAGTTCTGCTGGAGTTCTTCATAATTCCCCTTGAGTTGTTTGCAGTTTTCTTTGAACTCACTGAGCTCATTGAGCTTCTCTATCATCATTATTTTGAATTGCATGTCTGATAGGGTGTTTGCCTTTATTTCATTTTGCACTCTTCCTGGGGATTCTTCCTTTCCATTTGCTGAGGGTTTATTTCTTTGTCTCCCCATTTTAGGTGGCTCTTGTTTGTTTCTGCTTCTTAGATTGGTCTGTTTTGACTTACTGTCTTATTGGTGTGAACTTCTGTGCTGTAGAGGTGCACTTTTTTTTACTTCCTGGATCTGTGCTTGGTGACATCAGCTCGTGTCCCAGCCTGGGCCTAGTCAGCCAGTTGGAGATTACCAGAGATCCACTGTCTTTGTCTCCTTTAATTGTTAATCCGATCAGTGTGATTAGTGGTCAGTTTTAGGCAACTCTGGGTGGGGCAGATAAATTCAATCGTTAATCCAATCAACCTGTGATCTGAGGTCAGGTTTAGGCATTGCTGGGTGGGGTGCATTAACTCCTATGGGTGGGGCTGTGGCTTCCCTTCAGGTTTCTGCCCTTTGGAGAGGAGTGGTCTGCGAGCTGTATGGGGAATAGGTCAGCAATGGACCCATGGGCTTCTCCCTCAACTCTCCCCCTGAAGCTACTGACCCAAACTTTCCCCAAGCTTCTCTAGTCTACTCTGCCCTTTCTCTGCTGGAGCCCATGGTAAGCAGGTGCCTCTGTATTTTCATGTGTGGTTCCTTTAAGAATTTGGTCTCTCTGTCAAGCTGGCTAATCCTGGTGGCTTTTTGCTTTTCATAGCTGGGTGCTATTTTACTCTCAGCTTTGTTTCTGTAGGCTGGGAAACCCAGGCTGAGGGTTTAGATCCCATCCTTCTCAGGTGGAACCCATGGCTGCTGAGTTGTCTTTCCATCCCTTCAGCTGCTGCCTGTGGGAGCCCCGCCAGCCCTCTCACATCTCCACACTTCCTACCAGTCACATTATGATGAACCGGCCTATTCTGTTCTGTCTGTGATAATAAGGCTTCTCTTCTGTTGGTGTTCTGTTGGTTATTCTGGATGATTTCTCCCCAATCAATTTGTGATTCCAGTTTGGTGTTGGGAGGAGATTGGTGTAGCTCCACTTAGTCTTCTGCCATCTTGGTTCTCCAACATGGCTTTTAAAATGTATATTTTATTTATTATTTTTAGAGAGAGGGGTAGGGAGAGAGGCAGAGAGAGAGAGAGAGAGAGAGAGAGAGAGAGAGAGAGAGAGAGAGAGAGAGAGAGAGATCAATGTATGGTTGCCTTTCACCTGCCTCCAGCAACAGATCTGGCTGGAGATTTGGCTTGCAACCTGGTTATGTGCCCTGGCTGGGGAATTGAACCAGTGACCTTTGGGTTTGCAGGCTGGTGCCTTACCCACTGTGCCACCACCAGCCAGGGCTGACTTTCTTTTTTTTTTTTTTAAAGCAAATTGTTTTTAAATAAAATAGTAAGTCTAGAATAGTATGTGTGACACTTGCATCTAGCAAAATTATGAGAGTGAGTAGTATAAAGGTATTACAACATGGGTAACCCTCAAAAATATTACACTAAGTGAAACAATCCACCTACAAAATGCCACGTATTACATGAGTCCATTAATATGAATTGTCCAGAAAATGCAAATTTAAGTAAGTAGATTAGTGATGCCTAGAGCTGGGAATGTGAAGGAGGAGTAGAATAGACTGAAATGATCTATCAACTTTCGGGGGGTGATAGAAATAATTCTAAAAGTAGATTGAGGTAATGGTTACACAACTCCATAACTCTTCTAAAGATCATGACTAATGCTTAAAACAAGTTCATTATGGTATGTAAATCTTACCTCAATAAAGCCATTTACAGATTTTGAGAGTATATGTGAATACCTGGAGCTTTGGAGACATTAAACAATAACAGGGTGGTTTCATCAGAGCTGTTGCTCTGAAGGAAACTATAGAAAATTACTAATCAGTGCTTGTTCAAGACCACTCTGATCTGTCCTTTATTTTATTAATAGTTCAGCTTAGAAACATGGAAATTATTAGAAATGAGCAAGCTAACCACAAGAGCAAAGACATGTCTGATGGCATCAGTCCAGCTGATGGCATGAACCATATGAAGTGTAATATCCTGATTTATTTATGAAAATGACTTATGCATTTATAATAAAAGGTCAACATGTAAACATCTTTGAGCAAAGGTTCTACGACATAGCACAGAACAGATGAGCTAGCTATTGAACTTGGCTTTATTTATGCGGATGTGCATCTGTCACTTGTCCAGGGGCTCAGGACCTTGGCACAGATGGACCTAACAGGGAGCTTCATGGACTTTAGCAGATGATTACATTGGAGGGTAAGATCTCTAAGCTAGAAATGTCTAAGAACCATTGGCTTAGACTATGCAGGGTGGACGCCACCATTACAGACTTTGGTTTGGTTTTCTATAATCTCCACAAATTGTAGTAATTACCATTTGTGATTTCCTTTTCAGATAGGCAAATAAAGACTCTGAGATGAAGACAGCTGAGCAAATGACAGGGTAGATCAGCCTCCCTCATGGAAATTCCATCTGTGTGAGGCCAACCCCTCTCTCTGTTTCCCCCAGTGCATAAGTAGTCATGGGATAGGGTGAGAATGGACCTAGGGGCGCATGTCCCAGCTGAGAATCCAGCCACATCTGCATTTGGGTGCTAAGGTGATTGCATGGTGCTTGTTGTCACCCAAGTGTAGGCCCAGGTATAACCGAAGTGTTTCTTCTACTGATGCTTATAAGAGGAAGTTTCTGCTAAGCTCCATAGCAATCCTTTTATTTATTTATTTATTTTTAATTTTTATTGAATTGGGGTGACACTGCTTAACAAAATTATATGTTTCAGGTTTACAATTCTATAATACATCATCTGTATATTGTGTTTTCACCACACGAAGCCAGGTCTCCTTCTGTCACCATGTATCCTGCCTTTACCCTCTTCTAACCACTCCCACCCCTGTTTCCTCTGACAATCACCTTGCTGTTGTCTGTGTCTATGAATTTTTCTGTTTGTTTTGGCTTAATCCCTTTACATTTAAAAAAATTTTTTTTTCATAGTTTTGTTATCAGCTGTGTCTATTTTTTTCTTTTTCTTTTTTTAATTTTATTGTTGTTGTATTACATCCATCCCCTTTTTTGCTCCCCTCTGTCCCCCTCCCCACCCACCCATTCCCCCCAAAGTCAATCCCCCCTGTTGTCAATGTCCGTGGTTCCTTTATACTAGGCTCTTGTCTAAACTGCTCTCCTTCCTTGCCTCTGCCTCCCCCCTCCCCTCAACCCCCTTCCCGCTGACCACTGAAGGCCTATTCATTGTATTCATATATTTGGTTCTGTTTTGCTTGTTGTTAGATTTGTTCATTATTGTCCTGTAATGGGTGAGATCATATGATATTTGTCCTTCACTGACTGGCTTATTTCACCAAGCATAATACTCTCTAGTTCCATCCATATTGTTGAATAGGGTATGAGTTCCTTCTTTCTTTCTGCTGTATAGTATTCCATTGTGTAAATGTACCAAAGTTTTTTGATCCAATCATCCACTGCTGGGCACTTAGGCTGTTTCCAGCACTTGGCTATTGTAAATAGTGCCGCTATGAACATAGGTGTGCATAGGTTCTTATGAATTGGTGTTTCAGGATTCTTTGGGTATAGTCCAAGTAGTGGAATCTCTGGATCAAAAGGCAGTTCCATTTTTAGTTTTTTAAGGGAACCCCATCCTTTACATTTTTCACCCAGCCCCACTACTACCCGCCCCTCTAACAGCTGTGAGTCTGTTCTCTGTATCCATGAATCTGTTTCTATTTTGTTTGTTTTCTTAGTTTTCCTCTCTTATAGATTATTAATTGGTGTATAAAAAGGCAACTGATTTCTGGATATTTATTTTGTATTTGTGAACTTTACAGAATTTGTGAGTTCTAGCAGGTGTGTGTGTGTGTGTGTGTGTGCGCGCGCGCGTGTGTGTGTGGAATCTTTGGTGTTCTCTCTATGATAGTATCATGTCATCTGCAAATAATGACAATTTTACTTCTTTTTTTCCAATTCAAATGCCTTTTATTTCTTTTTCTTGTGTGATTGTTGTGGCTAGGACTTCTAGCACTATGTTGGTAAGAGTGGTGAAAGAGAACAGCCCCGTCTTGTTATTGATATCAGGGAAATGATGTTAGTTTTGTCTATTGAGTATGATGTTGGTTGTGGGTTTGCCATATGTGGCCTTTATTACATTGAGGTATGTTGCCTCTATGTATTTCTACTTTGCTGAGTTTTTATCATAAATGGGTGCTGGATTTTATGGAATGATTTTTATGTATCTATTGATAAGACCACATAATTTTTATCTTTCATTTTGTTTATGTGGTATATCACATTTATTGATTTGTGGGTATTGTACCAACTTTGCATCCTTGGGATGAATCCCACTTGATCATGATGAATGATCTTTTTAATGTATCTTGGATCTGGTTTGCTAATATTTGTTGAGGATTTTAGCATTGATGTTCATCAGGAATATTGGCCTATGATTTTCTTTGTTTGTAGTGTTTTGGAATTAAGATAATGTTGGCCTTGTAAAGTGAGCTTTGGATTTGTCCTTTTTCTTGAATATTTTTGAATAGTTTGAGAAGGATAAGTGTTAGTTTTTTTGAATGTTTGGTAAAATTCTCCTGTGAAGACATCTGGTCCAGGACCTTTGTTTTTTGAAAGATTGTATTTTTATTACTGTTTCAATTTCATTGGTTGTAATTAGTTCATTCAGATTTTTAAATTCTTTTGACTTAGTTTTGAAAGATTATATGCTTCTAGGAATTTATTAATTTTGTCCAGATTGTCCAGTTTATTGGCATGTAGTTGTTTCTAATATTTTCTTACACTCCCATGTATTTCTGTGAAGTCAGAGGTTGCATCTTTTCTTTTATTTCTGATTTTACTTATTTGGGTCTTCTTTCTTTTTTTTTTTCTTGATGAATTTGGTTAAAGGTTTGCCAGTTTTGTGTATATTTTCAAAGAACCAGCTCTTGGTTTCATTGGTCTTTTGCATTTTTAATTTTTCATTCATTTCTGCTCTGACCTTTATTATCCTCTTTCACTCACTTTTGGGCTTTTTTTTTTTTTTTTTTTTTTTTTTTTTTTT
>PVIW01009655.1:0-50291 GCA_004026585.1 Noctilio leporinus | reverse complement strand
TTACAGTCTATAGTCTATATTCTAGCCGGGTCTTGGTGCGTGGCAGGGCCTCTGATTGTCACAGTAGGGCTGATTCTGAGTGTCCGCCCCCAGGTAGGCTGGGCCTTCAGCAGCCTGGCTGGGTGTTAGGGCTTCCGGTGTCCTGGAGCCCGCAGGGAGCCCCCTCCCACTCCTGGCGGAGGTTCCGGCCCAGGACGCGCCCCCAGCACTTCTGCAGGGCAGCCCGCAATTTCGCTGGTCCCTGTGACGACTGGTCCCGCCCCCGCAGTTCCGGGAGGAGGCCGTGCCTGTCAGTCAACACTGTCCGGGGTCCGCCTACACTGTCCCGCCCTTCCGGGGTGGGCACCACGCCCCCAAGCCAATCAGCTCTCCTCTGAGTCCTTTATGAGGCCTCTGTGATGAGCCCCTCCCAGACGTGGGCGGCGCGGCCTTTATCTCCAGCAATGGCGGGTCTCCCGGCACTAGTTCCCGGCTTGCCGGCTCTCCGACTCGCCTTTTGGATTTTCCCGCGGAGCCTGGGGGCCTGTGTGGTTGTGCAGGGCTGGGCCTCCCCCCTCGCAGGGGCTTCTAGCTGCTGTTTCCCCGGTGGCCCAGCAGCTCCGTTTTCGGCCCTCTCGCCGCCCCGCTGGTGCACTTCCCGGTCCCCCGCTCCGGCTTCCCGCAGGACTCTTCTCCTCCACCTCTAACCCTGTGCGCGTGCGCGGAGCCTCCTCTCCCCGTTGCCGGGGTGAGTTTCTCACACAGTCCCTCCCCTGCAAGAGTTCAATTCCGCGTTCCCTACGGTGTTTGCCCTCGCCGCCTGCACCTCACTGCTGAGACTTCCACTCACCAGCGAGCCCGGAGCTGGCCCCAGTCAAATGCGCCCCTCTGGGCAGAGCCGCCCCTGCCCAGAGCAGACCTCGGCCCACCGGCCGGTCGGTCGGGAACGCCTCACCCACTGTCCTGCTGGCCTCCTCTGCCTCTGGGCTCTGTTCCCCTGTGTCCAGATGCAGTCCGTTCCAATCCCTAGGGTCCTGAAGCCGTCTCACGCTCCTTATCCTGTCCTCTAGCTGCTTTGGTACTTGAGAACACCATCAGCACTGCTCTCCACTCTGTCGCCATCTTGGAGAATCTGGCATGTTTTTTTTGAGTGGATATATTAGCTGCCTCCTGGGTTTTCTATGTCCCATCTTCCTTCCCACCTTGGGGGGAGATGGGACATAGAAAGTCCAACTGAGTCCTCAGCATGGCCACAATGAAAGCCAATGTCCAGAGTTTCTTCTTCATATTACTGTACAGTCCTTTGGAGCCTGTAGGTGGCTGGTAAGTGGTCTCAGTCCCCATCCTGGTTGCTCTGATGGTGGAGTCCACATGATCTGCTGTGGGCCTGGTAGCTGTCAGACCCATATGGTCATGTGTACCCATGAAAGAGAGTGCATGAAGGAACAGGCAATTGCCTCACCAGGCAGGGTGGGTGGAGAAAGAGAGAGAGCACATGCACACTTCTTTATTTCCCTGGGATTATATTATTAGCTTGGATTTGGTAGGGGCCAGGTACCTTTTCAAGATGACCAATGAACTTCCTAAATTTCCATGGGTTTTGGATGGGCCCATCTCCCAACTAATCCTCTCTTTCCACAGTCTAGACTGATAGTCCTCAAGCACCACCTCCTGTGCCATTTTGACATCTATTGTGCATATGTCGGCTTTCCCTGGTTCCCACCTGGTGGCAATCTAGTACCTGAGTGAAAAAAAGAAGTGTTAATTCCTCTTGGCAGAAAAATGTTGTGATCTCCTGGGGTATGAAGCTATACCTTCCTTGCTAGCAATCATCCTATGCTTTCCAGTTTATTAAGCTCAATAATCTAAGTCTGTTTTGCTCTCTCGACATCTAGCTAAACACTGACAGTAATTATGTCATTTAGCTTATAAACAGTTCCCTAGGTAGCTTTAAGACTTATGCATACTGTTTGTAAACACATAAGAATACAAGTGAAGAGATCTACAAAAGAGCAGGTGACAGTTCCTAACAGGCTGACCAGTGAGTTTGGCTCTGGGCAATGGCAGTTCTGACTGAAGACAGCTTCAGGCTCCCCAGTGACTAGAAATCTGAGCAGGGAAGTGTGGACAGTGAGTGCAAACTCTGGGGGGATCGAGGAATTGAACTTCTGTTGGGGAGGTAATGTGTGAGAGTCATGCTCTGGAGGCTTAGAGAACAGAAGTGCCTCTTCAGGCCAGAGGCAGAGGAGGAGAGAACCGTGGGGAGCAGGAGCGGGGTAGTGGGGAAGTGCACCAGCCAGGGCCATATGAGGGCCAAAATTTTGCCGCTGCGCCCAGGGAGAGGGCAGCTCTCAGAGAGCCCCAGTGAGAAGGGAGGCCCAACCCTGCACATCCACACCATCACACAGACTCCCATGGAAACCTCAGTTGGAAACTGTGAACTGTGAACTTGCTCCTGCTACAACCAGTGCACCTGTTGCAGGTGGTAAAAACCTCTTCAAAGACCTGGATGGGGGGGGCTAGCCATCACAACCACACAAATCGCACCGCAGGCTCCCTCATAGAACCAGGCACCCATTGCAGGTGGAAAGCTCCTCGAGGAGCTGGAGGGCAAGGGGAAGCCATCGACACCACAAACAGCAAGCTGCAGTTCTCACAGAACCAGTGAGAGAAGGGAGGGCCCCAAAATGCCAGCAGTGCTGAAACCCAGCTAGGCTACTGGAGACTCAGCCTACTGGGGGTGTGGCACTCAGAACCAGCCCTGATTGTAACAGCCATAGGCCCTGTCACTCCAAGGCCCCAAGCCTGACTACAGACTGCCGAGACTTGACCAAGAAAAAGAGGCAGATCCAGGAAATGGATCGCGGATAATCTCAAGCACCTGAGTTACACTAAGAGCTACATGAACTAATAATCCCTAACATATCCTTTTCAAAAGTTACTTCCAACCCTCTCAATTAGTGCATTTTAAGTAAATAATGTTTATATCATATATATCCCAATTGCCATATTTTTACTCCTCCCTTCTCTCAATTCATTTAACTACCCAAGATCTTCTTCCTACTCTGGTTTTAAAGTCTACTTACTCTCCTACTACAACTCATTCCCAGTCCTCAATCTAAGTATTCCTCCCCTCCACAGCCTCTTAAAACATTTTTTTGGGGTGCACTACTAGGGGCTACACATTCTTTTTTTCTGATGAAAAACACTCCACCTTGACCAATCAATGCTCATGGAGGGTGAACAGGGATATAGATGTGGCAACTGTATATATAGGCTTAATATGGTTCACTCATGCTTGAGGCATTCTGATTTTCCCCCTTCCCATTTCTATGTAACAGGTAAAGCTGGCTTTCTCTCTCACATCTCCACTAGCCCTTTGCACCCTTCAAAATTATCTATACTTCAGTCAACTTAATTGTTTTCCCCCTCCAATCATATCTACATCCTTATTAAGACTGGCTCATTTGCAGCTGAGGGTGCGATTAAGGGTGGGGGTTACCTTGGGGGGTATGGGTATTTCCCTAGGTTCATATACAGCTGAAAGGGGGATTAAAGGAGTGAGATACCTTTGAAGGTGTGGTTATTTTGCCTGGATTGGTGGTTCCAGGAGCAGCTCAATAACATTATATGAGATGTGATAGAAGAAGTGTCTCTCAATCAGCCAACTGGAGTGAAAAGAGCAACACATAGAACAAATCCAAAATACAACTGGACAGACCAAGTTAATGAGCTTGGGGTGCCAAGTTAAAGGGTACCCCAAGAGCAACAAGTTGAGGAAATCTAGGAAACTATACCACTAAAGCCCACAAATCTCCTAATACAAAAGGGCATTTCATGAAGGCAGGGAATCAAAGCAGATTAACCCAAGGAACAAAAACGAGCAACAACAGACACCAAAAATGGGGAGAAAAAGAAACAGACCATCACCAAAAGGTAAGGAGGAATACCCAGACAGACTGAGAAATGAGATAGAAACAAGCAAGCTATCAGACATGGAATTCAAAGAAATCATTATAAGAAAGCTCCATGAGCTCATGGAACTCAAAGAAAACTACTAAGAACTCCAGAGCAACTACAAGGAACTTACAGAAAATCCCACCAGCATTAAAAAGAACATAGAAACCATCAGCAAGAACGAGGAGGAAATGAAGAACACAACCTCAGGACTGAAGAACACAACAGAAGGAATTCAAAGCAGGTTAGATGAAGCAGAGGACCAGATCAGCCAACTGAAGGGCAAAGGAAAAATAATCAGACTTTGCAATAAAATGAAAAAAGAATGAAGAGGTTTTAAGAGAGATACAGGACAACATGAAACATAACAATATCCGTATCATAGAGATACATGAAGGAGAAGAGAAGCAGGGGACAGAAAACCTGTTTGAAAAAGTAATGACAGAAAACTTCCCTAAAATGATGAGTAAAAGGGTCATTCAAGTTCAGGAAGTACAGAGGGTCACAGTGAGGATGAACCAAAAAGACCTACTCCAAGACACATCATAATTAAAATGCCAAACTTCAAAGACAAAGAGAGAATACTAAGAGCATCAAGACAGAAACAGCAAATAACATATAAGGGAGTTCCAATAAGGTTATAAAAATGTATAGAAACAATACAAGCCAGAAGGGAATGGCAAAAAAATACTCCAAATAATGAAAAACAAAGGCCTGCAACCAAGAATACTCTACCCAGCAAGGCTTTCATTCAAAATGGAATGTGAAATAGGGAGTTTTCCAGACAAAATAAGGGTAAAAGAATACACCTCCATCAAATCAGCACTTCAAGAGATGCTAAAAGAGCTGCTTTTAAAATATGAAGAAATAAAGAGCAACAGAGAGGAATACAGGAACAAAGAGGAAAAATGTCAATGAAGAAGTACCTCTCAATAATAACCTTAAATGTAAATGGATTAAATGCACCAATAAAAAGACATAGGGTAGTTGAATGGACAAGACTCACATGTATGCTGTTTGCAAGAGACCCACCTCTTGCAAAGACAGACAGAAAGACACAGACAGAAAGTGAAGGGATGGCAAAATATATTTCAAGCAAATGGACATGAAAAAAAGGCTGGTGTAGCAATAATTATCAGACAAAACAGATTTCACAATGAAGGACATAAAAAGAGACAAAGAAGGACATTTCATAATACTTAAGGGAACAATCCATCAAGAAGATATAATAACCCTTATATATATGCACCCAACCTAGGAGCACCCAAATACATAAGGAAATTCTTGAAAGACTTCAAGAAGGATATAAACAGCAACACACTAATAATAGGGGATTTTAATACCCCATTACCAACAATGGACAGATCTTCCAAGCAAAAATTCACCAAGGATATTGTAGCATTGAACAACACTTTGGATGAAATGGACTTAACTGACTTATACAGAACTTTTCACCCCAAAGAAGCAAAATACACATTCTTCTCTAATGCACATGGAATATTCTCAAAGACAGACCACATGGTAGGACACAAAACAAGCCTCCACAAATTCAAGAAAATTGAAATCATACCAAGCATCTTCTCAGATCAAAATGGCTTGAAACTAGAAACCAATCTCAAGGAAAAAATAAAAAAATAATACAATTCATGGAGACTGAATAACATGCTATTAAGTATGAATGGGTTAACAATGAGATCAAAGAAGAAATAAAAAAGTATCTGGAAATAAATGGAAATGAATTCACAACACCCCATAACTTACGGGACACAGCAAAGGGAGTCCTCAGGGAAGAAATTCATAGCAATACAGGCCTACCTAAAAAGGCTAGAAGAAACTTGTACAAACAACTTAACCATAATGCTTCAAGAACTAGAACAGC
The DNA here is from genome assembly GCA_004026585.1 of Noctilio leporinus. NCBI lineage: Eukaryota > Metazoa > Chordata > Mammalia > Chiroptera > Noctilionidae > Noctilio > Noctilio leporinus. The sequence continues at coordinate 44,476 of PVIW01009655.1, read as the reverse complement.
AACAACAAAGAAAGCCCAGAGTAAGCAGAAGGAAGGAAATTATCAAGATCAGAGCAGAATTAAACATCGTAGAGATTAAAAGCACAATTCAAAGGATCAACAAATCCAGGAGCTGGTTCTTTGAAAAGATAAATTAATTGACAAACCATTAACTAGATTCATCAAGGGAAAAAGAGAGAGGAACCAAATAAACAAAATCAAAAACGACAGAGAAGTCACAACTGATACCACAGAAATACAAAGGATTGTAAGAAATTACTACATACAACTATATGACAAGAAATTTGACAACCTGGGTGAAATGGACAAATTTCTGGAAATGTATAACCTACCAAACCTCAATCAAAAAGAAGCACAAAGCCTGAAGAGACCAGTAACAACTAGTGAAATCGAACAAGTAGTCAAAAAACTCCCAACCCACAAGAGCCCTGGACCAGATGGCTACACAGGTGAATTTTACCAAACATTTAGAAAGGACTAACTCCTATCCTCCTCAAACTATTCCAAAAAGTCCAAGAAGAGGAAAGACTACCAAACTCTTTCTATGAGGCCAGTATTATTCTAATCCTAAAACCAGGTCAAGACTCAACAAAGAAAGAAAAGGAAGAAAACCAATATCTCTAATGAACTTAGACATGAAAATTTTCAACCAAATATTGGCAAACTGGATCCAGCAATATATTTTAAAAATTATACACTATAACCAAGTGGGATTCATCCCAGGGGTGCAAGGATGGTTTAATATTCACAAATCAATAAATGTAATACACCACATAAACAAACTGAAAGATAAAAACCATATGATAATATCAATAGGTACTGAAAAAGCATTTGATAAAGTACAGCAACCATTTAAGATAAAACCCCTCAACACAATGGAAATAGAGGGAGCATACCTTAATATAATAAAGGCCATATACGAGAAACCTGAGCTAACACCATACCCAATGGGCAAAAACTGAAAGTTTTTTCCTTAAGATCAGGAACAAGGCAAGAGTGTCCACTCTCTCCACTTCTATTCAACATAGTCTTGGAAGTTCTGGCCACAGCACTCAGATAAGAAAAAGAAATCAAAGGTATCCAAGTTGGAAAGAAGGAAGTCTAACATGTCATGCAGATGACACGATAGTGTACATAGAAAACCCTATAGACTCCACTAAAAAACTACTCCACCTAATAAATGAATTTTGCAAAATAGCTGGATACAAAGTCAATATCCAGAAATCAAAGGCATTTTTATACAATACCAATGAAACATCAGAGATAGAAGATAGAAAATAAATCCCATTTACCACAGCAACAAGAAAAATAAAGTACTTAGGAATAAACTTAACCAAGGAAGTAAAGGACTTGTACTTAGAGAACTATGGCATACTGAAGAAAGAAATTAAGGAAGATACAAATAAATGGAAGCACATACCATGTTCATGGTTGGGAAGAATTAACATCATTAGAATATCCACACTACCTAAAGCCATCAATGCAATCCCTATTAAAATACCAATATCATATTTCACAGAATTAGAACAAACACTTAAAAAATCATATGGAGTCAAAAAGAACCCCAAATAGCTACAGCAATCCTGAGGAAGAAGAACAAAGTAGAAGAAATCACAATACCAGATATCAAGGTATATACAATACCATAGTCACCAAAACAGTCTGGTACTGGCACAAGAGCAGACAAACAGATCAATGGAACAGAATAGAGAGCCAAGAAATAAATCCAGGACTCTATGGGCAACTAATATTCAACAAAGGGGGAAGGAACATAAAATGGAGTGCAAATAGCCTCTTCAACAAGTGGTGTTGGGAGAACTGAACAAGCCACATGGAAAAAAATGAAACTAGACCACCAACTTACATCATACACCAGAGTAAACTCAAGATGGCTAAAAGACTTAAACATAAGCAGTGACACCATAAAAGCCCTAGAGGAAAACATAGGCAAAAAAATTTCAGATATTCCAAGCAGCAAAAATTTCAATGAAATGTCTCCCAGGCAAGGAAAATAAAGGAACAAATAAACAAATGGGCCTACATCAAACTGAAAAGTTTCTGCTCAGCCAAAGAAAACATCCAGAAAAGAAAAAGGGAACCAATCATATGGGAAAACATATTAGCCAATGACACCTCAGAGGAGGGTTTAATCTCCAAAATATATAGAGCTAATACTACTCAACACCAGGGAGACAAACAACCCAATTAAAAAATGGGCAATGGACCTGAACAGACACTTCTCCAAGGAAGACATATAAAGGGTGCACAGGCATATGAAAGAATGCCCAACATCACTAGCCATCAGAGAGATGCAAATTAAAACTATGACATACCATCTCACACCCATCAGAATGGCCATCATTAACAGATCAACAAAGAAGTGCTGGCAAGGATATGGAGAGAAGGGAACCCTGGTGCATTCTGGTGGGAATGCAGACTGGTGCAGCCACTATGGAAAACAGTATGAAATTTCCCCAAATAACTAAGATTAGAACTGCCCTATGACCCAGTGATTCAACTGCTAGGATTATACCCCCAAAATCCTTAAACACCGATTTAGAAGAACCTATGCAACCCTATGTTCATAGCAGCACTATTTACAATAGCCAAGTGCTGGAAGAATGGATCCCTTCAGTGGATGAATGGATCAAAAATCTTTTGTACATTTACACAATGGCGTTGTATGCAGCAGAAAGAAAGAGAGAACTCCTATTATTTGCAATAGCATGGATGGAACTGGAGACTATCATGCTTAGTGAGAAAAGCCAGGCAGCAAAAATTAAATACCACACATTCTCACTTAATACAGGAGACTAATGAACAAACAAACAAGCAAACAAAACAGAACCAAAGACATGAATACAAGGAACACACTTTCAGTGTGTGGATGGGAGGGGATGGGTGGGTGTGAAGGAGGCAAGGAAGGGGAACAGTTTAGTCAAAGAACTAGCTCCGATGACCCATGGACACAAACAACATGTGGGATTGACTATAGGTGGGAGGATAAGGAGGGTGGGGAAGGGGATAGCAGGGAGTGGAAAATGAGATGAATGTAACATAACAATAAAAAAAAAAGAAAAAAGGGCTGGTGGCACAGTGGATGACATGCTGGCCTGCAAACCCAAAGATTACTGGTTCAATTCCCAGCCATGGCACATAACCAGGTTGCAAGCCAAGTCTCCAGCCAGGTCTGTAGCTGGAGGCAGGTGAAAGGCAACCCTACACTGATGTTGCTCTCCCTCTCTGCCTTTCTCCCTTTCCTTTTCTCTAAAAATAATAAATAAAACCTTACAAAAAAAAAAAGAAAAGAAAAGAAAAGAAAAGAAAGAAAGAATACATCTGAAGATAAATTACAAAATGTGAATATCCTGGATCAAAGTGGATATATAATATGAACTTCATATTATAATGCCCACTTGTCCTTTTCAAAAATTGCATGGCGTTTTTTCCTGTGAACAGTAAATTAAAGCACCTGTTTCTCTGTATCTTCATCAAAACAGCATATTTGTTTAACTGCCAATTTTTATACATGAGAAATTGTATTTCACATTTTTATAAAAAAGATTTTATTTATTATTATTCGAGAGAGGGGAAGGGAAGGAGGCAGAGAGGGAAAGAAACGTCAATATGTGGTTGCCTTTCACCTGCCTCCAGCTATGGACCTGCCTAGAGACCTGGCTTGCAACTGGGTGATGTGCCCTGGCTGGGAATCTAACCCACAACGTTTGGGTTCGCAGGCAGGAGCCTTTCTGTATTTCAAATTTTTATTGGATACTTTCTTGTACTTAAAAAATTATTTGTATTTCTTTTTGTGGGTAACAAGGGGCCACTAACTAAACCTGTAAACTCAGCTGCATGGTTGCCTTATAAACGCAGAGAGCTAAAGTATCCACAGAGGATGGTCTGTAATTAAAACTTTCTTACTAAAATCAGTTCAAGGCAGATAGTCATGTCCTAAAGCAGTATTTTTCCCTAACAAAGGTCAATTATCATTTTAAATGAGCCTGTCTGTTGCTTTTTTTGCATTTAAGATAATGTACCTTTGGAATATCAACATTTCTTCCCTATCACCCCTAATGCACAACCACCACCAAAGCAGAGAACACAAATCCCCTCCTTGTTATGTTAATTGTAACTGTTAACTATCCTTTACTCACCTCTATAGAAGTATGAGTCTATCATTTTACTTTTTATGCTATCCCAGAGATACACTCCCCGGCCTCTGCTTTCTTCCACCTCCTTAATCTATCACCAACTGATTTCATGCAACCCTCTTTATGTCTTCCCCTTTGATTCTGATGTATAAATAAGTGGTAAAACTGTCATTTTCCAGAGCATATTCTCAATCTACTGCGATTTTGCTTCCTGGCAATTGTCAGTTGGCTCAAATTTACAGAAAGTCTTTCAGGTTTGGAACATTGACATTTCTTACATTGACATTTTTTTTTTTTCCCTGTGAAAATCTGTGTATATTATCTTGTCTTTCTTCTGAGGTGTTGGACTTTTTGTTACGGATTGTTTTTGTCATGAGGACATTAAGACCTTTTTGGTCACCACATTTATTAATTTCAAATTTTATGACTTCTGCTGTTTATGTTTTGTTTTGAGTTTCTCTTCTCTCCAACCTTAGTTTTCTTTTTTTTTTTTTCTTCTTCTTCCATGTTTTGCTTTAGTATTTCTGTTTTTTCACTTGCCCCACGAGATTTGTCCCGAAAGTATCGAGCCAATGTCAATATAAGTAAAAGTTTGAGAGGCCGATACTTTCGGGACAGACTTCATTAGTGCTTTTTCTTTCTTTCTTTTTTTAGAATTTATTTTGACATAAGGATGTATGTGTTTTCCCGTGACATATTTAGACTAGTAGGAGACAAGTGTTTTCGTTTTGTAACTAGAAATTTGGATAAATGACCCATGGACATGGACAACAGGGTGGGAATTGACTGTGGGAGTGGGGTGGGGTGAGCAGTGGAAAGCATTGGGGGAAAATTGGGACAGCTGTAATAGAACAATAATAAAAAAGAAATTAAGTATAATTACAAAATCAAAATCAGATATCCTAGAAGAGATCATTTATGGTCAGGATAAATACTGGATAACCTATATTGGATACTTTGCGGATTTCAGTTTTTGTTAGAGGGAATGGGTGAAAGGAAGTGAGGGAAAGGAGTAAAGAAAACAATGTTGAGATAAGACTGGAATGCCTCAAAGAAAGGTTAATTTCAAAATTTTTAAGTGCAGTGAAAATCCTAGTGAGTGTCCCCCTCTCCCAATATGCCAGACTTCGTGCACAGAAAGGGATTCAGTGTTGGACAATCCTGATGAGTACACAACCTTCTTACGGAGTCTCCAGGACATCTCAACAAGACAGGGCATCTTCACAGATCCTAACACCTTGCGTCCACGGCCTGGGCCAGAGCCACTTGGCCCGTGAGCAAAGCAGAATCAGAGATATCTCGGGGACTGAGGGCCCGGCCACCTCCTTCCCCTCCCGGTGTCCAACGACCCCACCCAAGTGCATGGACAGACAGCTCCAGCCGAAACCGCTAGCTTCTAGCCTAGGAGTGCCAGGTACCTCCGGATGGCGGTCCTCCCCGCCCTCACCTCCAGCTGGCTTCGCGGCGGGGCCAGGGCAGGGTCTCTCGCGCCGCCAGCCCCGCAGCGCTCCCACATCGCCTCGCTCTGCGCAGCGCGCCCCCTCGTGGCCAGTCAGCCATTTGCCGGCTGCGGACTTGAAGCGGTGGGGAGGCCTTCCCGCCTCTCCTTCCTGTCGGAGGCCCGCCCACCGCTCCACAGTCACCTCGGCGTCACGGGAAGCCAGGGAGGTAGGAACGGCTGTCGCGGCCGAGGTGTGGAGACGACCGTGGCCTTCGGAGAGATGCTGGGCGTGGCGGCAGGAATGACCAACAGGTGAGGGCCTTGCGCCAGCCCCGGCCGCCCTGCGCTTAGTACCCGGCAAGTCGGCGACAGGCGGCTCCCCGGGTTTCTCGCCCGCTTGGGATCGGCCTTTGTCCCCGCTCCTCTTCCGGCCGGGCCGCGTCCCTCGCGGTACTGGCCGGGCCCCACCGCTTTTCGGGCCGCGCCCTGCAGCACGAGGCCTGCTTGCGGTTCCTAAGCGGTATTTTAATAGTGTGAGTGTCGGATAGATTATGAGCGCTTGAGGGCTAATACTGTCTCAATGCTTAGCAAATCACTCAAATATTTGTCGAGCAATTTATATTCAAACAGTTGTAATGTGATAAGAGAAGCGGTTTTAGCACCCATTTTAAAACTAGGAAAGAATTTTACTTAGGATGGTTACTATAGGTATTTAGAAATTAAATGAATGCTAATACATTTAAAAATATTTTTAATTCAGTTAAAAAGCAACTGCATGATAATGTTAATATACATAACACATTTTTATGAAAATAGTATTTTTCTAAATAAAACAATTTGTGGAGGAGTGGCATTCCTTTACATTTTGCAACTCTTCAGTGTCTGATATAGTAAATGAGTGGATTTCCCCCTTCTCCTTTGCCTTCAGCTTATTGCGATAGGTTTCGATTGAACTATATGAAGAAAATCTGGTCTCAACACAGATAAGTAGTTGGAAAAAGGAGGACTATTGTAATAATAACTTCAAATAATTTTAGATATCCCTTGTTACTAGACTCAAAGGAGATAAGTTTGGGCGTGGAATCTGAAGCCTTACCAATGAACTTTCACATATGTTACATTAAAACTCTGGTCTATCCTGAAGTTTGAGTGGGTTTGTTACCCACTGTAACATCTTATGTTTGTTATTCGGAAAATACTAATTCACTGAGTTAAGGCAGATCTTCCAAATCCAGACACATTTTATTATACACTATCATTAAATCACATTTGTTAATATCAACACTGATTTTCCTTAAGTATTGAGAAACTGTCAAACTCCAGGTGGTGGATTCTAGTTTTTCAACATTTTAATTTTCATTTGAAAGTTTGATTTTTATTATTGGTAGGCGATTGTTATCAATTGTTTTCCTCAAAGTGTAAGGTCCATTTTGTTCAGTTTCAAGAAATGCCTGCCAAATATTGTACATGGCTAAAAACCATGGTTGTCTTGTCTATTATTGTTTCCAGTAAAAATGGTATTATGAAAAAACACTTAATTCATCTCGTCAATGAAGCACAAGTACATGCCTTTCCTCAAGACAGCTGGCTTTCCTTGGTATGCAGAAGTGCTTTACGCAAACCTCTTTTTTGTCACGTGACAAAAATGAAGGTTAAAGGTCATTATTAAATATTCATAATTGCAGTTTCATCAAGTACATTTCTTTTTTTAATTAAGATTTTATTTTTATTATTATTATTATTTTAATTCTATTGTTGTATTACATCCATCCCCTTTTTTGCTCCCCTCTGTCCCCCTCCCCACCTACCCAAGATTTTATTTATTATTTTTAGAGACAGGGGAAGGGAGAGAGGCAGAGAGAGAGAGAGACAAAGAGACAGAGAGAGACAGAGAGACAGAGAGACATCAGTGTATGGTTGCCTTTCACCTGCCTCCAGCTACAGACCTGGCTGGAGACCTGGCTGGAGACCTGGCTTGAAACCTGGTTATGTGCCCTGGCTGGGAATTGAACCTGTGACCTTTGGGTTGGCAGGCTGGTGCCTTGTCCACTGTGCCACCAGCCAGGGCTCGAGGACATTTCTTTTAAAAATTATTGAATATTAAGTTAACATAGAATTTAAAATGTGTGAAATATAAAGAATGATACAATGGATATACAGGTGTAAGTAAAGAATATAACAGATTCCTTTTTAAGTGCTTTAACCCCTTTCTGATTCAGTGTCTTTCCTTGATCCCATCCCGTCACCATCCTGAACTTTCCATTAGCAATCCCTTACTTTGATTTTTTGTATTAAGTACATTTGTATTGCTGTGCATATTCAGAACTTTCTTCATCTTACAAGACAGAAACCTTTACACATTAAAAAATAACTCCCCATTCCCCCTTCCTGCCACCCCTGGTAACCCCTATTCTGTTTTCTCTCTGATTTTAACTATTCCAATACCTAATATAAGTAAAATCATACAACATTTATCTTTTCGTGACTGGCTTATTTCATCTAGCATAATGTCCTCAAGGTTCATCTATATTCTAGCATGTGTCAGAATTTCCTTCCTTTTTAAGGCTGAATAATATTCCATGTGTGTAATAGTACTCATTTGTTTATCCATCCTTTGATGAGTACTTCAGTTGCTTCCATGTTTTAGCTATTGTGAATAGTGCTGCTGTGAACATATGTCCTTTAATTGAAATTTTTATTGATGTAATTGTAGATTCACATGCAATTGTAAAACACAGTAGAGATCCAGTGTATCCTTTACCCAGTTTCCCCCAATGATATTTTTGCAGAATTGCAATCATGATATTATAATAATACAATCAATCTTATTTCATGATATTATAATAATACAATCAATCAATCTTATTTATATTTCCCCAGTTTTACACTTTTGTGTATGTGTGTGTGTTTAGTTCTGTGTGTAGGTCATGTATCTTCCACCACAGTCAACATACAGAACAGTTAGTTTTGTCACCACAAGGATCCCTCGTGTGGCCATTTTATACATACACCCACCTCCGTTTGTCTGTTCAACATTTCTAAATTGTCATTTCAGAAATGTTATATAAGTGGAATCGTACATTATTCAGCCTTTTGGGATTGCCTGGTTTTTATTCAGCTTAATTCTTTGGAGATTTATGCAGGTAGTTACATGTATCATAATTTGTTCCTTTTTATTGCCGAATAGTACTCCATTGTATGGGTGTATGACAGTTTTAACTATTTACCTGTTGAAGAGCATTTAGGCTGTTTTCAAGTTTGGGGCTTTAGGCTGTTTATAGTTTGGAGTTTGGAGCTATGAATAATAAAAATAAAACTAGTATAAACATTTGTGGACAAGGTTTTTGTAAATGTAAGTTTTCTTTTCTCTGGGATGAATGTCCAAGAGTACAATTGCCAGGTTGTATAACAGACTTTTCTGGAGTGGCTGTATTATTTTCATCAAGGACACTTAAAAGAGAAATTAGCATTGTTTTCCTGCCAATGCATGAAAAAATTGGTTACACTTCCACTGACTTGATTAGTGCTGAGAGACCAGCAGTTATACCAACAGTTGCTTTTGCACTATCAGTGAAAGTGTCAGGACAGTGCAAAACTCTATACCAACTTCTTAGCAATTATAAGAAATACATAGTTTTGGTCTTCTAGACCTCTTGAAAAAGTCTTAGAAACCCCCATCCCTTCACTCCCAGGTCCCCTTCTCTCCAAGTTTTCAAACCACACTTTGAGAACCACTGTTAAAGACATAAAAGTAAATGATGAGGGAAATGCAGATATTTGGAATATTTAGAAAGGAATGTATACAGAGATTTCTCTTAAAGATATTTACTGAATACTTGTTACAGTGCTTTCTAGTTTGGGGGAGCTTTGGTGGGACTTAATAACTAAGTCACGAAGAGCATCATGGCTTTCTTTACCAGGGAAACAGCAACTTGCTGGCCTTAAGGATTTTCCACTGTTGTTACAAAGAGGGTAAATGTCTTGGCAGTGAGTGTCTTCATAAAACTTCAGCACTCTGTGCTCGTTTTGACAGTACATATTGGTATACTAGAATTGTAATAATGCGGGGAAGATTAGTATAGCCACTGTGCAAATTTGTGAAGTGTTACATTCACAAATTTTAAGTGTTACTTAAAACAAAAACAAAATTTCAGTGCTTTTATGCCTGTTTGTGTGGTGAGGAAACGGACCTCTTAATAGTTAAGAAAATTAATAAAATTTTGATGGTAGAAAAGATACTTTACAGGCCTGCTTGTTTTGTGCCCTGTAAGCCTAGAAAAAACTGTCAGGACTGTGCTCTCTTGATTTTTTGTTTTTAATCATTTCCATTTTTTCTTTTGAACCATTTCCTGGATAGCTCTTTCTTTTGCCTAATTAATGTGGGCACGGAATGTGAGCTTTCCTTTCTGCCCCTCCACTGGGTCAGAGAAACTTTAACAGCTATAGCAGATCCGTGATGAGAACAGAGCTTTAGTCTGATGATAATGTTGTGTTTGTTCTTCAGATCATCATTTAAATAAACCTCAGTAGAGGTCATGTTCATAGTTATGGTTGCCTTTCAGTACATGGAAGGAAAAATACTTCAAATCATTTGTTGATTTTTACATTTCTTGTAATTCTGTTTTAAGCTGGAGTGTTGCCATGTCACTTCCAGAAACTTGGTGAGATACCTGAGAGGTGGGAGCCTTACCACCTGCTACCACGTGCTGTGTATTATTTCAGCAGCCAGGGCACTGTCCCTCATCATGCCTACACAGGCTCATCTCTTTGACTTGATCTCATCAGGCATTTCTACACTGCAGCTGTCTGAGGGCAAGTAGGGAGCATTTTTCTGCACATTTTTTTAATGTTGGCAAATGTTTTGGAACTTGATGAGCCTACAGTGACATTTAACATAGGAGTAGGGAAGCTGCTTGGATAAACCAATGTCCGAATAGCATATTCTGTGTCAGGTGAGAAAAGGGTGCTAGGAATTGAGCTCAAATACCAACAGATTGGGGTGGAAGACATATAATTCAGTGTTAACATGGTGGAAGTCTGAAGCATTACCAGGGTATCTTGAGTAAGAAAAGTGATAAAAAAACATCTAAAGAATATTTATATATACAAACACATTCTCTTTGTACAAAAATGGAGTAAAAATCATACTGTTGTGCAGTTGCCTTTTTCTGGATTTGAAAAATGGTGGTAAAATGCATAATATAAAATTTACCATGTTATTCATTGTTCAGTGTACATTCAGTAGCATTAAGTACATTCACATTGTTGTGTAACCATCCATATTATCCATCTCCAAAACCTTTTCATCGTCCCAAATTGGAACTCCATGCCCAGTAAACCAATAATTACCTCTTCTGGCAATTGCTTTTTTAACTTAATAAGCTATCTTTGGGGTGTTCCTATGTGGTATGTCTGAATATCTCCCTTATGTTTTTTAACCTTAGTTTTTATAGCTTTGTATTATTTCACAGTATACATGTGATATAATTTAAATAACCAGTCTTATTACAGCCATTTTGACCATTTGTGTCAGTATTTGTGTAGGATATTTCTAAGTATATAGAGATGTGTGCATGGATGGTTGGGCCTATGTTCCAGTCCTTGCTCTCTCCTTTCATGGTTCTGTGACCTTGCCCAGTCAACCTGTTTAAGGCTCAGTTTCTTAATTTATAAAAGAATACCATTTATCTTAGAGAGTTGTTGTGAGAAATATATATGAAGGCTAATACAAACATTTCTGAAAGGATATGAATGAAATTATTAATAATTAATGTCTCTGATGAGGGAACCCAGTAATCTAGGGAGTTTAGAACTCTAGAATGAGATGGAATTTTTTACACTGCTTCAACTTTTTTTTTTTAATTTAATTTTATTGTTGTTGTATTATATCCAACCCCTTTTTTCTCACCTCTGTCCCCCTCCCCACCTACCCATTCCCCCCAAAGTCAATAACTTTTCTTTTAACCATATGCATGTAGTAATTTTTAAAGAATTTAACATCATGCCAGGAACCTACTGGGTGCTTTGTTAATGGTAACTGTAATTATTGGTGTTGATTTTTCTTCCACCCTACTTCTTTTCTCCAAACTTACAACTTCTGACTTCACCATGTTTGTTAATGGTACACTAACAGTGAGTTTTGATTTCATCCTCTTCCTCACCCCATATTTCCACTTTCTTGCTGAGTTCCTACTTTAGAATTTTCTTTTGAATTCTTTCTCTTTCTTACTTTTTTCTCACTGACCTCATTTTCATCCTTATCCTAATTACCTTTTGAGTAAATATAAGATAACAGTATTAAGGCTGGGAAAAATTTTAACAAATGCAAAATAAAATCCCAGTGCATATTAAACATTTGAGGTGGAACAGTAGTTTTTGGTGTGTTTCTTTCCTTACTTATTTAAAAAAACATTTTTAAAAAGATTTTGTTCATTATTTTCAGAGAGAAGGGCAGGAAGGGAGGAAGAAAGGAAGAGAAGCATCAATGTATGGTTGCCTTTCACCTGCCTCCAGCTAAGGACCTGGCTAGAGACCTGGCTTGCAACCTGGTTCTGTGCCCTGGCTGGGAATCGAACCAGCAACCTTTGGGTTCATAGACCGGCACCAATCCACTGAGCCACACCAGCCAGGGCATGGTGTGTTCCTGGTTATTATTTAAATGTTGATGAAGTATGGATTCTTTTAAAGGGATTATGGAGTTTGTGGTAACATGTACATAGTATATGCCTTATTAACATATACTAAAATACAATTACAGTAATGTGAAGATTAAGAAATTTGCACCTGGCTGTCCCATATAGAATCTGTCTTACTAATATAGTAAGGAAGAGAGGGAGATGGACATTGGTTGGGAATTGCTGTCTGTGCCACAACTGGTTGTCACTCTTCAATGTAATCAATTTGACAGCTTTTTTTTTTTTTTTTTAAATATGCAACGCACAGTGCTGGTTCAGCAGTAGAGATTCAAAAGGTGAATGAGACATGGTTCCTCCTCTTGAGAATCTTTCAATTTAATTGTTCTATTATTCATGTTGGTTCCAGATTCTTCTAAAGCACCACTTGGGTCATATTATGTCTCTTTTCAAAATGTTAAGATGACTTCTTATCAGCTATCAAATGAGGTCCAAACACCAGAGACTAAAATTTAAGGCTGTTTGTGACCTGGCCTCCCAGCCCACCTGTATAGCCTATCACACACTGTTCCTTTAGTCTTTCACTAAACTTTAACCCACTTGAAGTTTCTAGAAATACCTGGTGCTTTTCCATGTCATTGCTTTTGCTCATGCTGTTCTCTTGGGCTAGACAACCATCTTCTCGCTCATCTTCTCTGCAGTTGAGGCAAAATTGCCACTTCTCTTATGAAATAATGATTCCTGGAGCATATATTGAGCCCCTGTTTCGTGCTAGGAAATTAGAGATTCAGAACTTGTATCTGCCCTCTTAAAGCATTTTAACTTCTTGTTTGGTAGTTATCAACTACTGTTTTGTGTGGTAGCTATTAGTTTATATGTTTAATCTTTTCTGCCACATCGTAATCTCTGTAAGTAAAGAAATATCATATTTTAGTCACATTTGTTAAATGTCTAAAGAAAGATAAACTGGACTTAAATGAGCTTTATTTCACCTTTTATTCCTTCATTTGTTAAGAAATTAAGAAGTTCAAAGCTAGTTCCACTTAGTGCCTGTGGCATTGTTTGAATAAATTGACAAAACTTTTGAGTAAGACAAAATAGTTTTCACCTTTGGTTTAACTTGACAGTTTGTTCTATATTAGTGGCAGAGACTCAACATCCATGAACATTGGGAAGAAATTCAACTGAATTTTAGTCACCCCTGTTTAGATTATTTCATATCACTGCCAAGCCATTCTTTTGAAAACTTCTTGGGTAATGACCTTTTATTAATTACCTACTTTGACAAAAAGTATTTTAAAATTGTGAAACTATGTAACAAGCCTTACTCTCACAGCTACACCATGAAGTAGGATTTTTATGTCTACTTTATAGGTGGGGAAACTGAGCTCAACAGTAAGAACTCACCACGTCAGTGTTAGTGATGGAGTTGGGGTTCACACTGATGTATCCTGCAGAGACCTGTGTCATCTCAGTTCACCTTACTGTTCAAGAAAAGGTCACAGCTCCCTACTTCTAGATTTCAAGGCTTTCTCTTCACATGCCCAACCAATTTTTTCTTCAGCTTACATTGTCTTATTGCCAAGACATATCACAGTCCTTTCTGAACAAGGCTTTCACTTTCTTAGAGCATAGAGGATTCTACATTTTAGTGTCAAAGCCCAGGTTAAACTGTTCTGTCTTGAAGATGGCTTCTCTGATTGCTTCAGCCTCTGTTAGTCATTTCAGACCTTATAAAGAATATTGAATGAGAATAAATTCTTTACTTAAATTTAGTATGTATGTACGTCTGTGTATGTAACACACAAACTTATGCTATTTTCACTTTGAAATCTTGGTCATGCTTTCATATTAAGGGATATATGTTCCAAATCATTGTGTTCATTGTGTAGACTGAACTGTGCTGTGGGCCATGGGATCATACATTATCCATCTTGCATTGTAGCTATTTATGGATAAGTACCATAGGAGAAGTTTAAAACAGTCTTTTAGATGCAGACATGATTATTTATTATTAAAATTTTTTTTAAAGATTTTATATTATTTTTTAGAGAGAGGGGAAGGGAGAGAGGGAGAGAGACATCATTGTATGGTTGCTTTTCACCTGCCTCCAGCTATAGACCTGGCTGGAGACCTGGCTTGCAACCTGGTTACGTGCCCTGGCTGGGCATTGAACCAGGGACGTTTGGGTTCGCAGGTGGATGCCTTATCCACTATGCTACCAGCCAGGGCTGATAATTTCTTTTAAATGCAGAAATAATATTTGTCACCAGCTGTTAAAGATTTATTATTTATTTAAGACTTGATGACCAGTCAAATATTTATTGAACTCTTTCAGCAGGTAAAGCTATGTCTGTTAGGGCAGTGCTCAACCAAAAGCCAATTGATTTGGACCATTTTGAGGAAATTCAGAATCAAATAGAGCAGTGCTCTCAGAATGTGTGCTGCAGACCACTCATGGTACGGGGTTCACAGGTTGTGTTCATTCCTTACATCTAGGGCGAAGAATGCCATGAAATATCTCACTTTTAATTGTTTTATTGTTGAGAACTTCAGACATACAAAAACAGAGTGATGCAGGCCTATGTACTACCACTTAGCTTCAATAATTATTGATTCAGAGCCAGTTTCTTCATATCTCTCCTCCCTATTACATATTATTAAGTTTTTAATAATTTTTTTTAAAGATTTTATTTCTTATTTTTAGAGAGAGGCAGTGAGGGAAAGAAACATTGTATGGTTGTTCTTCACTTGCCTCCAGCTACAGACCTGCCTGGAGACCTGGCTTGCAACTTGGTTATGTGCCCTGGTTGGGAATCAAACCAGCAACCTTTGGGTTTGCAGACTGGCACCTTATCCATTGTGCCATCAGCCAGGGTTCTTAATATGTATTCTTAAAAGATAAGGACTCTTCTAAAAATTTTAAACATGTACAACATTACCATCAGATATAAAAAAGATTACTAATAATTCCTTGGTATGATCAACTATCTAGTTGGTGTTCAATTTTCCATGTATCTTAACCATACACTTTATTTTATAACTTTCCAAATTGGGATTGAAATAGTTTACACATTTTGTTAGCTTGGTAAGTCCTTTTGCTTCTTCAAACAGATAGATAGGTGCTCCTTCCATCTCTCCCCTTCCCCCCATCTTGTGATTTTTTTTTGTAGTTGTTGAAAAAACTGTGTTATTTGTTTTGAAGAATTTCCAATAGTTGGGATTTGGCAGATTGTAACCTCAGGATATAGTTAGTTAAATATTTTGTTTTGTTTTCTTTTTGAAGTATTTTATTGATTATGCTGTTACAGTTGTCCCAATTTCTTTTCCCTAAGCTCGCTTTCACCCAGGACCCCCGTTCCCTTTCACAATCCCACCCCATTAGTTCATGTCCATGGGTTGAACATGTAAGTTGTCTGATTTCACCCTTTCTCCTATTATCCTTAACTTCCCTCTGTCTCTCTTGTACCCCCCAATTATTTTTTCTAATTCCTGTACCATTTTCCCGTTTGTCCCTCTTCCCTGTCCCAGCTGATAACTCTCTCAATGATCTCCATACCTATGATTCTGATCCTATTCTGGTTGTTTGTTTAGTTTGTTTTTTTATTATTTTAGATTCTGTTGTTGATAGTTGTAAGTTTGTTGTCATTTTAATGTTCATAGTTTTAATCTTTTTTTTTTTTTTTAAGTAAGTCCCTTTAACATTTTCTATAATAACAGTTTGGTGATGATAAACTTCTTTAGCTTTACCTTTTCTGGGAAGGACTTCATCTACCCTTCTGATCTAAATGACAGCTTTGCTGGATAGAGTAATCTTAGTTGTAGGTCCTTGCTTTCCATCACTTTGAATACTTCTTGCCAGTTCCTTCTTACCTGCAGAGTTTCTTTTGAGAAATCAGGTGATAGTCTTATAGGAGCCCCTTTGTAGGTAGCTCTTCTTTTCTCTTGCTGCTTTTAAGATTCTTTATTTTACACTTTGGCATTTTAATTTATGATGTGTCTTGGTGTAGTTCTCTTTAGGTAGCTTATTTTGGATTCTCTGTGCTTGCTGGACTTGTATGTCTTATTTCCTTTGCCACATTTGGGAAGTTTTGGGTTTTTTTTTAACACAAGTTTTCAGTTTCTTGCCCTCTCTTCTGGCACCACTCATGATTCACATGTTGGCACATTTAAAGTTGTCCCAGAGGTTCCTAAACCTCTTCTAATTTTTTTCAATTCCAGTTTCCTCATTCTGTACTGGTTGACAGTTTATTTCTTCTTTACTTTCTAAATCATTGATTTGAACCCATGTTTCTTACCCTTTGCCATTGGTTTTGTGTGGATTTTTCTTCGTTTCACTTAGCATAGCCTTCACTTCTTCTCTTCTGCGTTTGTCATACTCAAGCATAGCTGTCAAGTCTGTGAGCATCTTTATTGCCAGAATTTTAAACGGTGCGACTCTTAGGTTGGCTATCTCCTCATCACTTAGTTCTCCCACTGGAACCTTGATTTGCTTCCTTTTTTTGTGTCATTGTTGTCTGTCTCCTCATCTTGACAGGCTCCTGTGTTTGCCTCTGTTTCTTAGGTAGAACTTTTGCACCTGTTATATTGTAAGGGGTGGAGCCTCAGGTATTCATCACTACAGCACAACTGGGTTCACCACGTTATGGCACTGTATGTGGGGAAAGGGCCTTAGAGGAAAAAAATGCCTCTTGCCCTTTGAGACTGACAGTTTCTTCCTCTGCCCCAACTCCCACTGATTTTCAGTCAGGAGCAATGTGGGCTGCGTTGTTGGCCCCAGTATTGTTTCCCAGGTTAAATGTATGACCCTGCTTTTCCCCATGGCCTTAGCTTGAGTGCTGCTGCTTGCTGCCCTCCTCCCTGTCTCGACCCCTCCTACCTGCCTAGCTGAATACTACTTCTTCGTTTGTTATACTTCCAGGTTGTTTGATTTTCTGAAGTTTCTGTGTTATTTTATTTAGTTTTGAGGTAGATGTAAATTTCTTCTAGTTGTGAGGGAGACACAGTGTGTCTGCCTATACCTCCATCTTGGTTGAAAGTCTTGATGTTTTATTTTCTATATAGCCAATAAATTGGTAGTTGGATCTAAAGAAACTGTTCTCAGACTTCATCATCTCAGTACTACTTTACACTCTTAGAAGTTATTGGGGACCCTGAAGAATTAATTGCTATTTGCTGTATTTGAAATTTAATAAACCTTTTTTTAAAAGATTTTACTTACTTTTAGAAAGGGCAAGGGACAGAAAGAGGGAGAGAAACATCAATGTGTGGTTGGTTACCTCTTGTGTGCTCCCAACTGAGGATCTGGCCTGCAGCCCAGCACCCAGAAAAGACTGTGGCCCCACCCATGCTCATATCAGCAAAGTCTTAAGTGGAAGCCTAGACTTGCACCCTCACCAGGCTAGAACCTGGCCTCCCAGGTCAGGAAAGGCCACGTAGGGAGTCAGGACTTTCACCCTCAGTAGTTACTGGCCTCCTCTATTATCACAGTATCAGTGAACTAGAACTGTCATCCTAACCCAGCAGTGATGATGAGTCTCCATTTTGGGTGTTTGTGGAGGCCAAATGGGGAAGCTAGATTTCTGCTTCCATCTGGCAGTAATGAGGGAAATCCCTTGCCAGAAAGATATTAGAGAAAGCATGTAGTAAAAACAAAGTTCAGATATAATCCAGCTTCATAACAATATGAAAATGTTCATATGTTATAGGAATATCGTTTGTTATATCAGAAACCGGGAAGATCTTAAAGTGAGTGAAAAAGGACAATAGGTAAAAACACCAAGATGACAGAAATGTTAGAATTCTCTGACAAAGTTATTTTTTTCTTTAAGATTTTATTTTTAGAGAGAGGGGAAGGGAAAGGGAAAGAGGGAGAGAAACATGTGCAAGAGAAACATCAATTGGTTGCCCCTTACACAACCTCAGCAGAGGACCTGGCCACACCCCAGGCATGTGACCTGATCAGGAATCAAACCTGCAGCCTTACAGTTCCCAGGCCAGCACTCAATCCACTGAGCCACTCCAGCCAGGGCTGACAAAGGTTTTAAAGCAGTCATGATAAAAAATGCTTCAGTGAGAAATTATGAAGATACTTGAAATGTTTCAAATATCATATATAAAGCCTCAGCAATGAAATATATGATGTAAAGGAGATCCAAGTGAAAATTCTGCACCTGAAAAGTAAACAAAATTAAAAGTTCATTGCATAGGTTCAATAGTGGGTAGGTTCAGCCAGAGGCAAGAGTCAGTGAACTTGGAGATAAATAATAGAAATTGCCCAATGTGAACAACAGGGAAAATAGACTTAAGGGATAAAAGAACAAAGCCTTAGGGAACTATTGAATTCTATTGAAAGAGCTAATATTTGTGTAATTGGAATTCTAAAAGGAAAGGAGAAAGAGGGTAGAGGAAAAATGTCCTAGAGGAAATGATGGCTGAATAATTTCCCAGTTCTATAAGATCAGCGTTACCAAAACCAGACAAAGATACTACAAGAAAAGGAAACTACAGAGCAGTGTCTTTCAGGAGCATACATGTAAAAATTCTCAACAAAACATGAGCAGATTGAATCCCAAAAAAAGTATAAATAGGATTATGCATCATGACCAAGTTGGCTATATCTTAGGTAGGCAAGACTAGTTTAACATTCAGAAAGTAACTGTTCTTAATATGCAAATACTAGAAACAGCTCAGATGTCCTTCAGCCATTAAATGGTTAAAATGTAGCACATTCATATGGAGTTCAGCAATAATAGGGAACAAACTTGATATTTGCAACAATTTGGGTGGGTCTCAAAGGCATTACTGTCTGAAAAAATAAAACCCATCTCCAAAGGTCATACATGGTGTGGTTCAATTTATAATATTATCTAAATTATAGGGATGTAAAACATATCATTGATTGCTTGGAGTTAAAAGGGGGTGGAAATGGGGACAGGGGTGGGAGGGAAGTGCGGTTTGAGTCTGGAAGAATGTTTGCAGGGATCTTTGCAGTGATAGAATGTTCTTTATGTTCACTGTCCCATGTCAGTGTGGTTGTAATCTTGTACTACAGTTTTGTAAGATGTTACCGTTGGAAGAAACTGGGTAAAGTGTACGTGGACTCTCTATAGTTTGTTAGAACTGCATGTGAGCCTACAGTTTTGAAAACATCAAAAAAAAAAAAAAAAAAAAAAGGCATGTTTGCCTAAAAGCTGTCTTCTTCATACTTGTGCCCCTTTGAAAATTTAATACACTTAATTACACCATTGTAATTTTTTCCAGACAGCGTGTATTCTTAGTTTTCACTGAAATTCTTCAAGAATTAAGTAGAGAGTGAATTAGAGAAGGGAGAATAAATGTGTTCATAGGACACTTGAATTAAAGGATTGTACTGTTTATTTCCTGCCTCATTTACCAAAGCAGAGTGATACAGAAAATTGAAGCAATTATTTGAGCAATCCAGGCTTCCTATGCTGAACCCTCACACCTCTAAAAGGAATGTCTGAAAGGTTTTTGTTTTGTTTTTGTAAGATTTTATTTCCTTTTTTAGAGAGAGGGGAAAGGAGGGAGAGAAACATCAATGTATGGCTGCCTCTCTTTTGCTCCCATCTGGGAACCTGGCCCGAAGCCCAGGCATGTGTCTCGAACCTGCGACCCTTTGGTTCTCAGGCTGATGCTTAATTCACTGAGCCGCACTAGCCAGGGGCCGAAAGTGGTTTTGTTTGTTTGTTTGTTTGTTTTTAATTTAATTTTGTTTTTGTTGTATTACATTTGTCCCCTTTTTTCTCCCCTCTGTCCCCTTCCCCACCCACCCACTCTCCCCTAAAGTCAATCCCACCTGTTGTCCATGTCCATGGTTCCTTGTTTGTTTGTTTCTTAAGGATTCCTTAGATCTCTCAGATTTCTCTAAGCTTGCCTTTTCTGGCTTTTCAAGATGCAAAGCACCTAATTGAGAACTAGATTATTTGAAATTTTAGATATAAATATGTAAGGAAGTTATAATTCCATCTCAGGTGCTTTTGGAGAAGAGCTCAGGAATAGTCTTTTCAGAATTTCTGACGTGTTTTAAAGGCTCCCAAATTCTGTGGTTGTTCAGAGCTATGCATATGCTGGTATTGCATCAGCTGAGGAAACAGATTGTCCGTAATGACTAGGGTCCTAAGTAATAATTATCTTAAATATTGGGTTGGCCAAAAACTTTTAAGATGGTTCTAGTAGTGCTTAATTGTCTTTTAACTTGATTTGAAACAATTTTGTTAGATTGTATTGTGATAGCTGTCATACCAGCATGCATTTAAAAAAAACACATCAAAGTTGGTGAATTTTTGTGCAGCTATTTTAATGTTGGAAATGAAAGAAACATTTTTGGTGTATTATGCTTTATAGCGTCAAGAAAAGTAAAAATGCAACTGAAATGCAAAAAGAAAAACATTGGTGCTATGTATGGAGAAGGTGCTTTTACTGATCGAACATGTCAAAAGTGGTTTGTGAAGTTCTTGGTACTATTGATATTTTGGGTAGAATTCTTTGCTGTGAGGCTGTCTGATGCATTGGAAGATGTTTAGCAGTACCCCTGGTTTCTACGCATTAGAAGCCAAAAGCAGGAGATAGCCAACATACTCAAAATAGCCAAATCAATCACTTTATTGGTGGAAATGAAAAATGTGTCTTTTACAGAAAGAACTAAATGACTTTTTGGCCAACCCAATACCGTTGTCTATCTGTGGGGGTCTGTGTGCTTTATAAGGTGTTTTGTCCTCAAACCCTACCTTTCTAACTTCATAGGTGGTAGTGATTCATCCACCCCTACTCCCAACTGCCCACAAGTTGTGTGTTCTACATTTTTAGAATTGTTAGAAATTAGGAGGTATCTGTTTTTTTTATTTCTTCATGTTTTTACATATCCTCTTTCCCCAGCTTTTGTGCCCTGCAAGGAATTCCTAATCTTTCAGGATTCATTTCAGTACTCTTTTCCATGATGTTTTCCCTGATGTTAACATTATATTGCCTTCTTGCTCACCCAGAGAAATGCTACACATTCCTTTCCCTACTTCCCTAACACACAGTAATTCCAGTTATGTAAAATTTGTCACATCCTATGTAAGGGGTTATTTTTCCATCTGTCTACTTCAGTCTCTTTTTTTTAATTCAATATTCTTAGAGAGAAGGGCATGGAGGGAGGAAGAAAGGGAGAGAAGCATTAATGTATGTTTGCCTTTCACCTGCCTCCATCTCTATACCTGGCTGAAGACCCAGACTGCAATCTGTTTATGTGCACTGACTGGGGAATTGAACGAGCGACCATTGGGTTAGCAGGCTGATGCCATTCCACTGAGCCACCAGCCAGGGCTCTACTTTAGTCTCTTTCATCAGGGAAATGATTTACTCTTTCAGACCTTTGTGTTCCAAGACCTAGCAACAATGCCAACACATACTAAGTGCTTAATAAATATGTAAGTTAGAATAAATATGAATATCTTTATGTCATGTTAAGAATTTGAGATTTGGAAATTTAGAAGAGTGCAAAGCTGTCTTAGGGAGGAGCTGCAGCTTCAATTCCAGTAACTTCACTATAGGGTTAATGGTTTTTCCACCTGGAGTGCCTGGCACATTGGAGTTAGTGTACCTTTACCAGTGTTAGGCTTGTGCCTGGAAGAAGGGAGGAATCAGGTGGACTAGTTCAGTTGGTTGCCTCCTAACTGGGACTCAAATCTGCAACCTAGGCTTGTGCCCTCACTGGGAATCAAACTGGTGATTTTTCACTCTGTGGGATGACATCAATCCAACTGAGCCACACCAGCCAGGACTTTATTCACATATTTTAATTGCATTTTTTTCCCATTACCATTTATCCCCCATTATGCCCTCTTCCACTTTCACCTATCCCCTCTCTCTCCCAAGCTGCGGTACTTTTAAAAAGAGAAGTTTCCCCTTCATTGGCTATTTAGTCACCCACTGGAACAATTTAACAGATTACAAATGTTATATAAAAAAAAAAATACGATCCAGTCTGGGGGGGATCCCATTCCTGGGGAGTTCCATGATATTGGATTGAACAAACCAACCCAGACTTGAAGTGCCTGGGGAGAGAAAGAGTGGCCACTCTCTCTAGAGGAGAATGAGCACTGTCCCCTTTCTCAATGTAGCTTTTATTAGGGTGAGTAAATGCAGAGAGAAGAGTGCAGATGTTTGCAGAGGGTAGGCTCTGAAACACAGAACAGTATCTGGTCATGGATGGTCAGATTGGCTGGCACCAGAACATTGATAAAACAGTTCAGGAGTTCATTCTGTGCCTTAACTTAAACGTCCATTAATTAGGATCAGAACATACACAAAGCAGAGCAGGCTTCAAGGTATACGTTGCATTCTTAGTTCTGATTTTCCAGCGGGACGCTCTGTATAACATCGAATCATGCCTGCTGCTTGCTTCCCGTTTTCAGTCAAGGCTTAATGGCCTACTTTCCGGGCCTGGCTTTTGCAGGTGCTACAGTTTCTGAAACCACATAAGCAGCCTACCACACCAGTTCCCTACTTAATGTGTGTTTCCTTACACTTTTGTGTAATACTGGACATGAGATTATTGCTCAGAAAAATACGTTGTTGAGATCCCACATTTTCTGGCTTAGATCAGTATTTTCCCCTCACTCTCAGGCTTCTTCCCTACTCTTTGAGAGCATGGTGCTCTTGTGTTATGAGCCCCTCTGGTTAGGGTGGCATCTGCTCCTTCATGGAAGGCCAAGGAGTATGTGGATAACATCCTGTTCACATCTAGGGATCCCTGCGATCCCTCCAACCCCAACTGGTTTTCACAGCCAGAAGCTATGAAGCTTTCTTTTCCTGGCGCTGGAGCCATGAGCTGTGTGCTCTGGATCGGGTAGCAACCAGGTTCCCTCCCAGCTTTTATAATGTGAGATCACAGCCGCTGCCTTGCCATCACTGCCGCCTGGTCTCCACCACACCACATCATCTCCACCCCTGCTACTCATCTCTGCTTCTCTTACTCATCTGGATGAATATTTCTTCTTTAAATCTTTGGTTGTTGGGTTTCCATACAGTTTGATTTTCTTGGAGTTCTGGTTGTTTTTTGTTTTGTTTTGAGGTAGTTGTGATTCTTAAGGTTGAGTGTCTCTGTTTTCAGATACTTAAAAAATGATGGTGAAAGAATTTTCAGCAAAGGTTAGCTTGACCTGTTGGCTCCAAATGGTTGGACACTGTCTCTGGTTGTCTTGGGTTCAGAGAGGCAAATGCAGAAGTAGTCAGGTAAAAATAACATGTGCTAAGTCCCTGTTTAAAGAAGGGACCTTGGCAGTTTGAGTTATGCTGTCTATCCACCTTAGATTTATTCTTCAGATATCTTAGAAGCTTAAAGCATATAAATATGGGTTAACATTTAGCCTGATTTCTCAGTAAATTCAGAGTTGAATTTCACGTCTGCCTGGATTCCAGTAGGAAATTTTAGAACAAAACAATTACTCATTCATTGTTGTCAAATTTTCTTGTTCAGAAATTAATGGTAAAGTGCCCAAAATACCATAGGTTAAAATGATGCCACTATTAAGAATATACTGATTCCTTTGCGTTTTAATGGATTGTTGTCAGAATAATTCTTTGGAATACAGCATAAATTTTGTCATGGTGAAGCATATTTTAGGAAATAAGGAGTAATCTTTATTAGAGTCTTGAGATGAAGTAATTCATGTACTAAATGAGTAGCCTTCTTTTCTATTTGTATGGGCAGCTATATATTTTTATAATAGCCATGAAACCTTTATAAGCATGACTAGAGATTAGTTTCTCTTTTTATGTGCCCTGATCAGGGATTGAACCCATACACTTGGCATAGTGGGACTGCACTCTCACCAAGTGAGCTACCCAGCTCGGGCTAATTTAATTTCTCTTCTGAAAAATTAGTCCAAAAAAGTTAGAGGTTTTGACTAGCCTGATTGCCATCTAGAAAGTTCTGTTAGTATTGGTCGGTTTTAGGTATTGACTATAGTTACATGATTGAGGGAAATGATGAAAAATATGTATTTAAAAAATTTTTAAGTATGCATGTGTAGGACACTAGGTTATCTACTTTATGAGATGGACCAGAATTACAGTGATGTTACTCTGGAGTGAATGCAAGACTAATGATATTTCTGTACTTAATGTGTTTTTTGTTTGTCTGTTTTTTAAAGCTGACTAACGCACGTCAGGAAATGAGAGCATTTTTTGTCTTTTGGGGCATTTGCCAGATCTATACATAGCATGAAATATCTGCATATGTCTTTTTAAAGCAATATGTTTTTGCTTTGTAATGGAATGTTTGAACCATGAGTGCATGAATATTAAACAGTTGCATGAAAGCTACATTATTTTTGTTACTCTATTTTAGAGCTGATTTCCCAGTACTTTTCCCTGTTGGAGTGTTACTGGCAATGACAGAGAGCATTGGAAAAGTGTAGGAAGATACTTAATTTTACAAAAGATTCCAGTGATTCCTCAATTTAAGAGGTCTGTCTTTCCCCACGTGGGTAATTTTGGGATTGTGAGACTAGACATAAACAAACACCCACATCTCTTTCTGATAACATGTTTGGTCATTTAGAACACTTTCTGTGGATAAGGGTGGTGATAGGTTCTGGAATGTGAAGGCTGCAGCAAACATGACTTGGTTAAGTGGGAGATGGGAACTCCAGGGATACAGGGCTTGGGAACTATTTAGAAATGAAGTTTTCTTTTGCTAAGTCAGGGTTAATCATGCTTTCCAGGAAGAACCATTGCTAGAGATTAGCTAAACAACTGGTTGGAGTTTTTAGATAAACTTTGGTAAAGAGGTTAAGTTCAAAGTAAATAGTAATGTCCTAGAAAAAGATATTTATACTTTTTAGGAAGCCTGTCTTTCCCATGCCCATACAATAATGCATGACACAGTAAATACTTGTCAACTGAATAAATAGTGATATTTTATTTGGTAAACAATGGGTTTTTGGGTATAGTGTTGTGTATTTCTTTAAATATCACCATAAAATATGTGAGTAAATGCTAATAAGGCACCTTTTGGTAAGTATTAAATTATAATTGAAAGGTTATTTCAAATATGCATAATTGCAGTAATATTGTGTATTTCTTTTCTTTGTTTTTAGTGTATTAACAGTTGTTTGTTGTAAAGCTTCTAGATTAATGTGTTAAATCTTTTAGATCAAACATTAACAGTTTTATTGTTGTTCTATTACATTCATCCCATTTTCCCCCCACTGCTCTACCCTTCTTTACCTTCCATATTCCCCCTCCCACAGCCAATCCCACATATTGGCCATTTCCATGGGTTATCCATGCTAGTTCCTTGACTGAACTGTTCCCCTTCTTTGCCTCATTCTCCCCCTCCCCTCTGTGCACAGAAAGTCTGTTCCTTGTTTCCATGACCACGGTTCTGTTTTGCTTGTTTGTTTTGTTCATTAGTGTACTGTATTGGGTGAGATCATATGGTATTTGTCTTTCACTGACTGGCTTATTTCACTAAGCATAACACTCTCCAATTTTCTTCACAAAAGGTGAGAGTTTCTTATTTCTTTCTGCCGTGTAGTATTCCATTGTGTAAATGTACCAAAGTTTTTGGATCCGTTCATTCACTAATGGGCAGATAGGCTGTTTCCAGCACTTGGCTATTGTAAATAGCGTTGCTATGAACATAGGGGTGCATAGGTTCTTCTGAATTGGTGTTTCAGGGTTCTTTGGGTACAATCCTAGCAGTGGAATTGCTGGGTCAAAAGGCAGTTCCATTTTTAGTTTTTTGAGGAAATGCCATACTGTTTTTCACAGTAGCTGCACCAATCTGCATTCCCACCAGCAGTGCACCAGGGTTCCCTTTTCTCCACATCTTCACCAGCACTTGTTGTTTGTTGATTTGTTAATGATAGCCATTCTGACCAGTGTGAGGTGGTATCTCATTGTGGTTTTAATTTGCATCTCTGGTGGTTAGTGATATTGAGCATTCTTTCATATGCCTATGGACCCTTTGCATGTCCCCTTCAGAGAAGTATCTGTTCAGGTCCTTTGCCCATTTTTTATTGGGCTATCTGTATCCCTGGTGTTGAGTTTTATTACTTCTTTATATGATTTGGAGATCAAACCCTTGTTTGAGGTATCATCGGCAAATATGTTTTCCCATACAGTTGGTTCCCTTTTAATTTTGCTGATGTTTTCTTTAGCAGAGCAGAAACTTTTCAGTTTGACATAGACCCATTTGTTTATTTGTTCCTTTATTTTCTTTGCCCTTGGAGAAATATCGGTGAAAATATTTCTGTGTAGGATATCTGAAATTTTTCTTCCTATATTTCCCTCTAGGACTTTTATGGTGGCATGGCTTATGCTCAGGTCCTTTATTCATCTTGTGTTTATTCTGGTGTATGGTGTAAGTTGGCGGACTAGCTTCATTTTTTTTGCATGTTTCTGTCCAGTTCTCCCAATACTACTTGTTGTAGAGGCTAATTTCACTCCATTGTATATTCCGTCCCCCTTTGTCAAATATTACTTGACTATAGAATCCTGGGTTTATTTCTGGGCGCTCTATTCTGTTTCACTTATCTATGTCTATTCTTTGCCAGTACCAGACTGTTTTGATTACAGTGGCCTTGAAGTATAGTTTGATATCTGGTTTTGTGATTCCTCCAACTTTGTTCTTTCTTAAGAAGGCTGTGGCTATTCGTGGTTGTTTTTGACTCCATATAAATTTTTGAAGTATTTTTTCTATATCTATGAAATATGTCATTGGTATTTTAATTGGGATTGCATTGATTTATAGATTGCTTTAGGGAGTATGGACATTTTAATGATGTTAATTCTTCCCATCTATAATATGAGCATGGTATATGCTTCCATTTTTTTGGTATCTTCCTTAATTTCTTTCTTCACTGTTCTTTAGTTTTCCAACTACATGCCTTTTATGTTCTTGGTTACATTTATTCTTAAGTACTTTATTTTTCTTGTTGCTATGATAAATGGGATTTGTTTTCTAGCTTCTATTTCTGATGTTTCATTGTTGGTGTACAAAAGTGCTTTTGATTTCTGAATATTGACTTTATATCCAGCTATTTTGCTTAATTTGCTTATTAGGTCAAGTATGTTTTTGGTGGAGTCTGTCTGGTTTTGTATGTACACTACCATGTCATCTGCAAATAATGACAGTTTTCCTTCCTCCGTTTCAATCTGGATGCCTTTGATTCCTTTTTCTTGTCTTAACTGCTATGGCTAGAACTTCCAAAATGATATTGAACAGAAGTGGAGAAAGTGGACAGCCTTGTCTTATTCCTGATCTTAGGGAGAAAGCTTTTAGTTTTGTCCATTGAGTATGATGTTGGCTTCAGGTTTCTCATATGTGGCCCTTATTATGTTGAGGTATGTTCCCTCTTCCCATTTTGGTAAGTGTTTTTATCATAAATGGTTTTATCAAATGCTTTTTCGGCATTTCTTGATATGATCATATGGTTTTTGTCATTTTATTTATGTGTTGTATTACATTTATTGATTTGCGAATGTTGTACCATCCTTGCATCCCTGGGATGAATCCCACTTGGTCATGATGTATGTTCTTTTTAATGTATTGCTGGATCCGGTTTTCCAATATTTTGTTGAGAATCTTAGGACCTGTGTTCATCAGAGATATTGGCCTATAGTTTTCTTTCTTAGTTGTGTCTTGACACCTGGTTTTGGGATTGGAATATTGGCATTGTAGAAAGAGTTTGGGAGTCTTCCCTCTTTTTAAAATTTTTGGATTAGGTTGAGAAGAATAGGCATTAGTGCTTCCCTAAATGTTTGGTAAAATGCGCCTGTGTAGCCATCTGGTCGGGGGCTCTTTTGCACTGTTTTTTTTTTTTTTTTTTTTTTTTTTTTTTTTTTTTTTTTTTTTAATTTTATTGTTGTTGTATTACATCCATCCCCTTTTTGCTCCCCTCTGTCCCCCTCCCTACCCACCCATTCCCCCCAAAGTCAATCCCACCTGTTGTCCATGTCCATGGTTCCTTTATACTAGGTTCTTGTCTAAGCTGCTCCCCTTCTTTACCTCTGCCTCCCCCCTCCCCCAAACCCCGTTCCCCCTGACCACTGAAGGCCTATTCCTTGTATTCATATACTTGGTTCTGTTTTGCTTGTTGTTAGTTTTGCTCATTATTGTCCCATAATGGGTGAGATCATATGATATTTGCCCTTCACTGACTGGCTTATTTCACTAAGCATAATACTCTCCAGTTCCATCCATGTTGTTGCAAAGGGTACAAGTTCTTTCTTTCTTTCTGCTATATAGAATTCCATTGTGTAAATGTACCAAAGTTTTTTGATCCAATCATCCACTGATGGGCACTTAGGCTGTTGCCAGCTTGGCTATTGTAAATAGTGCTGCTATGAACATAGGTATGCATAGGTTCTTATGAATTGGTGTTTCAGGATTCTTTGGGTATAGTCCAAGTATGCATTGGGGTTTTTTGATTACTTCTTCAGTTTCACTAGTTGTTACTGGTCTCTTCAGGCTTTCTGCTTTTTCTTGATTCAGTTTTGGTAGATTATACATTTCCACAAATTTGTCAAATTCACCCAGGTTATCAAATTTCTTGTTATACAGTTGTTTGTAGTAATTTCTTGCAATCCTTTGTATTTCTGAGGTATTGGTTGTGATTTTTTCATGTCCTTTTGGTTCCTTTTTTTCATGTCCATTTACTTGAAATATATTTTTTCTTCACTTCACTTTCATCCTGTGTCTATTGTTCTGAGGTGGGTTTCTTATAGACAGCATTTATTATGAGTCATGCTTTCTTATCCATTCTGCTACCCTGTGTCTTTGGATTGGTGCATTTAATCATTTTACATTTAAGGTTATGATTGACAGATACTTCTTCATTGACATTTTCCCCCTCTGTGTTCCTCTTTGTCTCTCTGTTTCTTCATCTTTATAAAGCAGATATTTTAGCATCTCCTGCAATGCTCTTTTTGGTGGAGATGTATTCCTTTAGCCTTATTTTGTCTGGGGGAACTCCTTACTTCACCTTCCATTTTGAATGAAAGCCTTGGTGGGTAGAGTATTCTTGGTTGCAGGCCTTTTTTTTCACTACCTGGAATATTTTTTGCCATTCCCTTCTGGCTTGTAGTGTTTCTGTTGAGTAATCATTTGATACCTTATCTGAGCCCCCTTATATGTTATTAGTTGTTTCTCTCTTGCTGCTTTTAGGATTCTCTCCTTGCCTTTGAAATTTGCCATTTTAATTATGATGTATTTTGAAGTGGGATTGTTTGAGTTCATCTTTCTTGGGACCCTCGGTGCTTCCTGAACTAGAGTGATGTTTTTGCTTATTAAGTTAGGGAAGTTTTCTGTCATTACTTTTTTTTAAATTTTATTTTATTGTTGTTGTATTACATCCATCCCCTTTTTGCTCCCCTCTCTCCTCTACCCCACCCACCCACTCCCCCACAAAATCAATCCCACATGTCGTCCATGTCCGTGGTTCTTCCATACTAGATTCTTGTAATTACTTTTTCAAACAGGTTTTCTATTTCTTGCTTCTCTTCTCTTTTTGGTATCCCTATGATACACATATTACTGCATTTCATGTTGCCCTGCAACTCTCTTAAAACCTCTTCATTTTTTTTCAGTCTTTTTTTTATTTTGTTGCACTGCCTTGGAATGTTTTTGTACATTGCCCTCCAGTGGGCTGATCCAATCCTCTGCTTCTTCTTGCCTGCTGTTTATTCCTCTACTGTGTTCTTCAGTTAGGAAATTGTATTCTTCATTTCCTCCTGACTCTTATTGTTAGTTTCTATGTCCTTTTTAATGCTGTTATAGTTCTCAGTAAGTTTTTTGTGGTTCCCCTGGAGTTGTTTGTAGTTTTCTTTGAGTTTGTTGGGCTCATTGAACTTCTCTTTCATTATTATTCTGAATTCCATATCTGATAGTTTGCTTGCCTCTGTTTCATTTACCAGTCTTTCTGAGGATTCCTCCTTTACTTTTGGTGATGGACTATTTCTTTTTCTCCCCATTTTTAGGTGTCTTTTTGTTTGCTTTTGCTTTTTCGATTGGGCATTTTTGATTTTTGCCTCTGTGGTGTGACCTTCTGTTGTGTAAAAGTGCACTTTCTTTACTTCCTGGATTCACCTCTGGTGACATCAGATCATCCCATAGATTGGGACTAGTCAGCCTTTTGAAACCAACTAGAGATTCGCTGACTTTGTTCCCTTCAGCTTTTAATCCAGTTTTTCTATGGTCAGCGATCAGATGTAGGTTCCACTGGGTGGGACCAATTAGTTCAGTTGTAAACCAGTCTGATTAGTGGTCATCTTTGGAACTGCTGGACAGGGCCAGTTAATTTAATTGTAATCCTATCAATCTGTGATCAGCTGTGTGGCTCAGGTACTGCTGAGTGGGACAGATTAATTCATTTGTAATCCAGTCAATCTGTGATCAGCTGTCAGTCTCAGGCGTTGCTGTGCTGGACAGATTTTTTCAGATGTAATCCAGTAAATCTGTGATCACTTTATGTACTGTTGGGCAGGGCCAATTAATTCAGTTATAATCCAGTGAGTCTATAATCAGCCTGCACCTCAGGCATCTCTGGGTGATAGAGATTGATTCAGTTGTAATCCAACCAATTTGTGATTAGCCACTAGGCTCAGACGCTGATGGGTAAGACAGATTCAGTCAGTTGTATTTTAATGAATCTGTGATCAGCCGTGAGTCTCAGCCTCTGCTATGCAGGACAGATTCATTCATTTGTAAATTAACGAATCTGTGATGAGCAGCCAGGCTCAGATGCTTTTGAACGAGATGGATAGATTCAGTTGTAATCAGTGACTCTTGATCAGCTACCAGGTTCAGTCGCCACTGCCCAGGATAGGTTGACTCAGTTGTAAACTGCGATCAGCTGCCAGGCTCAGACGCCATTGGGCAGGACAGACTGACCTCAGCTGTAAATCCGTGAATTTACCCTGTTTTAATTTAATCTGTTTTTAATCTGAATTTGATCTGTTATCAGCCACCAGGTTCAGGCTCAGGCGCCTCTGGGCCAGACAGACCAAGTCAGCTGCAATATAATGAATTCACAATCTTCTGCCAAGCTCATAGTCACTGGGCAGGACATACTGACCCAGTTGTAAAATCAGTGAATTTGTAATCAGCCACCATGCTTAGATGCCACTCTGTGGGACACATTGATTCAGTTGTAAGTTAACAGCTCTGTGATTAGCTGCCAGGCTCAGACCCTGTTGGGCAGGACAGATTGATTCAGTTGCAAATAAATGAATCTGCTATCAGCTGCCAGTCCCAGGTGCTGCTGCGTGAGACAGACAGTTTCAGGTGCAAACCATTGAATCCGTGATAAGCTGCCAGGCTCAGGCACTGCTGGGTGAGGCAGATTGATTCCAGTGGGCAGGTCTATGAGACCCTCTCTGACGGAAGCAGTTTGGCACAGTGTAGTCCATCTTTGGTGTGGGGGGATGATTCAGCAGTGGGACCCCCTTGGCTGCTCTCTCACTTCTCTCTTCCAAGCCACTGTTGCAAACTCTCCCCTGACGTCTCCAGTCCACTCTGCCCTCCCTCTGCTGGAGCCCAGGGTAAGTTGGTGCCAACGTATTTTCTATAAATGTTGAATGAGATAGGCCTTCTAGTATTAATAATCATCACCCCAGTATTCTGGACCACAAGCATTGATTCCCAACCTTTCTCATTCTCTGTACACATAGCCTTTTGTTCGTTAACTTAGTTATTTCTCTGTTGATCCACATATCTGTTCTTGTGCCAGTACCATCACTGTCTTGGGTATTGTAGCTTTGTAGTAGTTTTGAAATTGGTACCTGTTCATCTTTTTAAAGATTCTTATTCTATTCTAGGTTCCCAACTTTTTGAAAATTTTAACATAAGTTTGTTAATTTCTTAAAAATGAATTTTGGTACGGGTAGCATTAGATCTGTAGATCAATTTGGGGAGTATTGCCATCTTAACAGTATTAAGGGTCTCAGTTCAGGAACATGGGTATCTTTCCATTTACGTAGGTCTTACTTAATTTCTTTCAACAGTGTTAAATTTGTTCCTAATATTTTATTTTTTGATGCTATTTGCAAATGTAATTGTTTCCTTAATTTTATTTTTGGGTTGCTTATTACTAGAGTGTAGAAAATACTGGGTTGGCAAAAAAGTTTGTTTGTTTTTTCTTTAAGGTGGCCCTAGTGGTGCTTAGTTGTCTTTAACTTCATTCATAACAATTTGTTAGATGGTACTGTGACAGCTGTCATATCAGCATTTAAAAAAAACATCAAAATTGGTGAATTTTTGTGTAGCTATTTTAATAATGAAGATGGAAGAAAATATCAACATTTTTGGCATTTTATGCCTTATTTTAAAAAAGGTAAAAATGCAATTGAAATGCAAAATAAAGATTTGTGCACTGTATGGATAGGGTTTTGTGTCTGATTGAAAATGTCAAAAGTTAAACGCTGGCTGGTGGCACAATGGATAAGGCACCGACCTGCAAACCCAAAGTTTGCTGGTTCAGTTCCCAGCCAGGGCACATAACCAGGTTGCAAGCCAGATCCCCAGCCAGGTCCATAGCTGGAGGCAGATGAAAAGCAACCATACATTGATGTCTATCTCCCTCTCTGCCTCTTCCTTCCCCTTTCTCTGAAAATAATAAATAAAAATATTTTAAAAAAATAGAAAATGTCAAAAGTGGTT
The DNA here is from genome assembly GCA_004026585.1 of Noctilio leporinus. Taxonomy (NCBI): domain Eukaryota; kingdom Metazoa; phylum Chordata; class Mammalia; order Chiroptera; family Noctilionidae; genus Noctilio; species Noctilio leporinus. The sequence continues at coordinate 11,575 of PVIW01009655.1, read as the reverse complement.
TGTGAAGTTTCGTGCTAGAGATTTCTCACTGGTCAGTGTTCCAAGATTGGGTAGACCAATTGAAGTTGAAAGCTATCAAATGGAGACAATATTTGAGAACAATCAGTGTTGTACCACGAGGGAGACAACTGCCATAGTCAAAATATCCTAATCAATAAAGTGAAAATGAAAAATGTGTTTTATTTTGCAGAAAAAACTACATGGACTTTTTGGCCAACTCAATACAATTGAGTTTTTGGATTTTGTTCTTAGATCCTGCCTTGCGGAAACTGTTCATTAGTTCTTGTGTGTGTGTGTTCCTCAGATTTTCTATATGTAAGAGCATGTTTCTGCAAGTAGATAGTTTTACTTACTTGTTTTCAATCTGAATGATTGAAATGAATGATTTATTTCTTTTTCTTGCCTAAGTGCCTGGGATAGACCCACCAGTATAATATTGAATAGAAGTGGCTTCCTATTCTTGTTTCTGATCTTTTTGAGAAAACATTCAGTTTTTCACCATTAAATATGTCTTTTTTATTATTAGCTTGTTCTTTTTTTTATCTGAAGGGGCACTGCATTTTGTCAAATATTTTTATGCCTACTGAGAGAAGTAGGGTTTTTGTTTTTTGTACTTTATTAATATGGTGTATGTAGTGGTTGAATTTTGGATATTAAACCAAAGTCCAGTTCTTGGGATAAGTCCCACTTGATCATGGTCTATAATCCGTTTAGATGTTTGTTGGTATTATTTTAATTTAGTTCTTCAGGTTTTCTTAGGGTTTTTTTTAAAGGATTTTTGAATCTATATTCATAATTACAGTATTCTATAGTTCCTACTTTGTCTTGTGTTTAATGTCAGGGTAATATCAACTTCATAGAATGAGTTGAGAAGTGAGTATTCCATGAATTCATAAGATGTGTCCAGTAGCTCATTATTCTTTTTGGTTCTTAAAATGTTTGGCTCTTAATATGTATTCATCACCAAATGGAGCAGGCTGGGGTTTCATTTGAACTCGTGTATTTTTCTACAGTTTGCTTCTTTTTCTGATAATTTTCCTTTGAACATTTCAAGAAGATAATTCTGTTCTTAGAGTGTTTAGTGTACTTAAATTGCACATTAACTCTCAGGACAAGAATCTTGCCTTGTTTTAAAAAATTTTTTTAAGACTTTATTTATCATTTTTAGAGAGAAGGGAAGTGATGGAGGCAGAGAGGGAGAAAAGCATCAATGTATGGTTGCCTTTCACCTGCTTCCAGCTACAGACCTGGCTGGAGACCTGGCTGGAGACCTGGCTTGCAACCTGGTTATGTGCCCTGACTGGGGAATCGAACCAGCGACCCTTTGGGTTCACAGGCCAGCACTAATCCATTGAGCCACCAGCCAGGGCTGCCTTGTTTCTTTACAACATGTGAACAGTGTGCATGATAGTAGACTTTCACCTTTGTTGTAATAAAGTTGTGGGGTGATACACTCCCAGTCAGGATGGCAGAGTGGGAAAATGTGGTGCTTGCTTCTTCCTATGACTATAAGAAAACTAAATCATGGAGCAACTTTTCTTGCTAATCATTTGAAGATTAGCTGAACAGAACTCCTTTGGCTAAGGATATAAAAAAAGCAAATGTGGATTGGAAGGAAGGGTGGGGGTGTACCCTAAAAAGTGAGGAGTCCCATCCCCACCCAGGGCTACCCAGGATGGACCACCAGTGCTGGAAAGAGAAGTCCCTACAACATCTGATTGTGAATATCAGCAAGGATTCCATCTATCAGAGACAGAAGGCTGTTATAGACCCAGGTGTCCTTTTAAAGGGCCTAAGCAGACTCACTCACTTAACTTCACTCACTCACAAACACTTGCCATAAGCTGGAGAGAAGGGACAGGTGCTCCAACAGCACCAGGGACATATAGTAAAGAACTGTATTGTCTTACTTCAAGGAGAGGTTGGAGGGCCGGTTCTCTTCAGGACTAAGGGCTGGCAGGCACCCATGTTGCTTTGATGAGTACTCCCCTCCACACAGCAGGCCCCAAATTTGAGTCTTCATTAACCTGGGTAACACCTTTCTTGCCCCACCCTGGTGGTTTCCAAAGACCATCCCCCTCCAACCCCACCCTTAATTTCACACACTTGCCCAAATTTCTTTCAAAGGTTAAATCATAGAAGTAGCTTGTATTTGCCCTTGCTGCAGACTTCTGTAAACTCACTTCAAGGTCCAAAAAACCCAAAAAGCATAGCTGATCTTGGCATGCCCTTACCCTTTGCTAAATGGCCATAAATCTGGCACTAGTGGCAGCTGTATTTGCTGCATAGCATAACCAGTCTCAGGCACCTCTAAACCTAGTACAGGCAGCTAACAACTGCAGATCACTTTGTAGGTCCTACCAGGTGATCCTGGGTTAGACACAGGCAGTAGCTGACTTTGGCCTGCGCTGGATCCCCTCCCAAGAAGCCCCAGAAGAAACACACCTGGTGGCCAGCTTCAGACCACACCAGAGCACCACCCAATTAGGTCCACAGGCACCCCAACCTAAGGGTGAACTCAGCAGACACTGGAGCCCTGCTAAAGCAAATCCTGTTTTCTGGGGTCAGCCCTTGTAAAACAGCTTGCCTGCTCTAGTCATAGCTAGTCAGGAGCAATCAATTTCACTGACAGCAGGAGGGCACACACAATTCACACAATGGACACGAGCATCTGACCGAAGTAAACAGGGTGACTGTGCCAATGGGCCCCACAGGACACCTACATAAGGCAACTCTGCCAAGACGAGCAGACATAGCAGATCTCCCTAATACATAGAAACGAACACAGGCAGCTAAAATGAGATAAAGAAACATGTCCTATATGAAAGAATAGGACAAACTCCAGAAAAAGAACTAAAGAAAATGGAGATAAGCAATCTACTAGACGTAAAGTTCAAAGTTAAAATAATGCTCATGGCCCTGGCTGGGGGGTACAGTGGCTAAGGCTTCGTTCGGCCTGTGAACCCAAAGGTCACTGGTTCGATTCCCAGCCAGGGCACATGACCAGGTTCCAAGCCAGGCTTCCAGTCGGGTCCTTAGCTGGAGGCAGTTGAAAAGCAACCATACGTTGATGTCTTTCTTCCTCTCTGCCTCTCTTCCTTCCTTTTTCTAAAAATCATAGAGAAAATATTTTTTATAAATTAATTAAATAATGCTCAATGCACATTGGGGAAGAATAGATGATTGTAGTGACAACTTCAGTAAAGAGATAGGAAACTTTCAAAGGGAAATACAAAACAGTCGGAAATGGATAATATGATAACTGAAATAAAGACTACGTTAGATGGAATCAGCAAAGATTAGATGAAGCAGAGGATCAAACCAACAATTTGGAATCAAGGTAGTGGAAAACACCCATTGAAACAACAAAAGGAAAAATAGAAAAAAAGAAAATGAGAATACTTTAAGGGACCTCTGGGACAACAGCAACTGTAACAACATTTGCATCACGGAGGTACCAGAAGAGGATGATAGAGCAAGGGATTGAAGACACAAAAGAAGTAAAATATAATGACAAAAACATAAACATGGGAGGGGTGAGTAAAAATAGTAGTGATTTTATAATGTGTATGAGCGTTAGCAAACTTTAACTTAAAACAGACTGCTTTAGGCATAGCTTGGTATATATGAAGCACATGATAACCACAAACCAAAAATCTACAAGAGATAACAAATAAAGAACAAGGAATCCAAACATAATACTACAGAAAGCCATCAACATATAAGAAAGCAAGAGAAACAGAAAGAAATAGAGAAGAGCTAAAACAAAAGCAAAACCAGGAAACAATTAATAAAATATCAATAACTATATCCCTATCAAAAATCACTGTAAATGAAAGTGATTAAATGCCCCAGTCATAAGAAGAATGTACAAAGATGTTGCAATGGAATGTTACTTAGCCATAAAGAATAATGAAAACTTAACATTTGTGACAATATGAATGGACCTAGCAGGTAATATACTAAGTCAGACAGATAAGACAATATCGTATGATTTCACTTATGTGGAAACTAAAAAACAAAATTAACAGACAAAATAGAAGCAGAGAACAAACTGATGGTTGCCACATAGGGGATTGGACAGCTGGTGAAAAAGGTGAAGGAGTTAACAAGTACAAATTGGCAGTTGCAAAATATGTAATCATGGGGATGTAAAGGTACAGCATGTAGAATATAGTCAATAATGTTGTAATAACTATGTATGGTGTCAGATGGGGACAAAACCTATTGGGGGACTACTTTGTAAGTTATGTAAATGTCTAATTGTTTTGTTTTATGCTTGAAACTAATATTGCATGTCAACTGTAATTAAAAAGAATTTTTGTAAAAAGAGGAGAGAATAAAAATTGCGGGCATTCTTTTTTGAAAGTACCATCTCTTTTTCTTTTCTTTTTTCTTTTTTTTTTTAATTTTATTGTTGTTGTATTACATCCATCCCCTTTTTGCTCCCCTCTGTCCCCCTCCCCACCCACCCATTTCCCCCAAAGTCAATCCCACCTGTTGTCCATGTCCATGGTTCCTTTATACTAGGTTCTTGTCTAGGCTGCTCCCCTTTCTTGCCTCTGCCTCCCCCCTCCCCCCAACACCGTTCCCCCTGACCACTGAAGGCCTATTCATTGTATTCATATATTTGGATCTGTTTTGCTTGTTGTAAGTTTTGCTCATTATTGTCCCGTAATGGGTGAGATCATATGATATTTGTCCTTCACTGACTGGCTTATTTCACTAAGCATAATACTCTCCAGTTCCATCCATGTTGTTGCAAAGGGTACAAGTTCCTTCTTTCTTTCTGCCATATAGAATTCCATTGTGTAAATGTACCATAGTTTTTTGATCCAATCATCCACTGATGGGCACTTAGGCTGTTTCCAGCACTTGGCTATTGTAAATAGTGCCGCTATGAACATAGGTGTGCATAGGTTCTTATGAATTGGTATTTCAGAATTCTTTGGGTATAGTCCAAGTAGTGGAATTGCTGGATCAAAAGGCAGTTCCATTTTTAGTTTTTTAAGGAAATCCCATAGTGTTTTCCACAGTGGCTGCACCAGCCTACATTCCCACCAACAATGTATGAGGGTTCCCTTTGCCCCGGATCCCTGCCAACACTTGTTTGTTGATTTGCTGATGATTGCCATTCTGACAGTGTGAGGTGGTATCTTATTGTGGTTTTAATTTGCATCTCTCTGATGACTAGTGATGCTGAGCATTCTTTCATATACCTCTGGGCCCTTTGTATATCTTCCTCAGTGAGTTGTCTGTTCAGGTTCTTTGCCCATTTTTTAATTGGGCTGTCTGTCTCCCTGGTGTTGAGTCGCATTAGTTCTTTATATATTTTGGAGATCAGACCCTTGTCTGAGGTATCATTAGCAATTATGATTTCCCATACAGTTGGTTCCCTTTGAATTTTGCTGATATTTTCTTGAGCTGAACAGAAACTTTTCAATTTGATATAGTCCCATTTGTTGATTCATTCTTTGATTTCCTTTGCCCTTGGTGAAGTCTCAGTAAACATATTTTTGCGTAGGATATCCAAAAGTTTACTGCCTATATTTTTCTCCAGGACCTTTATGGTGGCACTGCTTATGTTTAAATCCTTTATCCATCTTGAGTTTATTCTGGTGTATGGTGTAAGTTGGTGGTCTAGTTTTATCTTTTTGCATGTTGCTGTCCAGTTCTCCCAACGCCACTTGTTGAAGAGACTGTTTTTACTCCATTGGATGTTCCTTCCCCCTTTGTCAAATATTAGTTGCCCATAGAATCCTGGGTTAATTTCTGGGCTCTCTATTCTGTTCCATTGATCTATATGTCTATTCTTATGCCAGTACCAGGCTGTTTTGATGACAGTAGCCTTTTAGTATTGTTTGAAGTCCGGTATTGTGATTCCTCCTACCTTGTTCTTTCTCAAGATTGCGGAGGCTATTTGTGGGCTCCATATAAATTTTTGAAGTATTTTTTCTATTTCTGTGAAGTCTGTCATTGGTATTTTAATTGGGATTGCATTGAATCTTTAGATTGCTTTTGGGTAGTATGGACATTTTAATGATGTGAATTCTTCCCATCCATGAACATGATATATGCTTCCATTTATTTGTGTCTTCCTTGATTTCTTTCTTCACTGTTCTATAGTTTTCTGAGTACAGGTCTTTTACCTCCTTAGTTAAGTTTATTCCTAGGTACTTTATTTTTCTTGTTGCTATGGTAAATGGGATTTGTTTTTTCGCTGCTATTTCTGTTGTTTCATTATTGATATACAAAAATGCTTTGATTTCTGGATATTGACTTTATACCCAGCTATTTTTGCTAAATTTGCTTATTAGGTTGAGTAAGTTTTTGGTGGAGCCCATCGGGTTTTGTATGTACACTATCATATCATCTGCAAATAGTGACAGTTTGACTTCCTCCTTTCCAATTTGGATCCCTTTAATTCCTTTTTCTTCTCTGATGGCTTTAGCTAGAACTTCCAAGACAATGTTGAATAGAAGTGGAGAAAGTGGGCAGCCTTGTCTCGTTCCTGATCTTAGGGGGAAAGCTTTCAGTTTTTATCCATTAAGTATGATGTTGGCTTCAGGTTTCTCATAGATGGCCTTTATGATGTTGAGGTATGCTCCCTCTATTCCCATTTTGCTGAGGGTTTTTATCATAAATGATTGCTGCACTTTATCAAATGCTTTTTCAGCATCTATTGATATGATCATATGGTTTTCATCTTTCAATTTGTTGATGTGGTGTATTCCATTTATTGATTTACGAATGTTGTACCATCCTTGCATCCCTGGGATGAAGCCCACTTGATCATGGTGTATGATCTTTGTAATATACTGCTGAATCCTATTGGCCAATATTTTGTTGAGAATTTTAGCATCTATGTTCATCAGAGATATTGGCCTGTAGCTTTCTTTCTTAGTTGGATCTTGCCCTAGTTTTTGGATTAGAATAATATTGACCTCATAGAAAGAGTTTGGGAGTCTTTCCTCTTCCTGAATTTTTTGGTATAGTTTGAGGAGGATAGGAGTTAGTTCTTGAAATGTTTGGTAAAATTCACCTGTGTATCCATCTGGTCCAGGGTTTTTGTGCTTTGGGAGATTTTGGATTACTTTTTTAATTTCACTAGTTGTTATTGGTGAAAGTACCATTTCTTTCATGTCTAAAATCTACCTTTGTGGGCCTTAAAATACTAAAGAAATCATTACATGTTTTCAAAACGGCCTAGGGTACATACGTGCTGGATCAAAACTTTCTTCTTGTATTAACCATTTAAGTGAAATATTGGAAGATGGCAGTTTTAGCTAAAAGGCCTCTTGTAGTTTTGAATTTTGAAGTGAGTAGTTTAGAATTCTCTTTAGTCACTATTCATGGGGCTCTTGCCAAAAGCAGAGAGCAATTCTGGCTAATTTAAGTCAAGAAAGGGAATTATTGAAAGGCTGTGAAATAGATAGAAGAGAAGCTGCTTATTTAAGACTCGGAAAGAACAAGGATATTAGTCATAGTCTCATCAGATTGTCTTTCTTGGGATGAATCTTTTCCAGTTGTTTTTCATGGGTTGTGTCATTTGGCTCAAGATTTGAACATCTGGTGTGGAGAGTCATCCTGGCCTAATTTGGGCATGTACCCAATGGAAGTCAGTGCTTCCTTATTCAGTCCCACCAAAGGAGAACAGACGAATTTGTACTAGAAAAGGGGGAATGGATCAGGGCCAATCAATATATGCCGGTATAAGGGCTTTACCTCATTTGTGGTTTATTTCTTTTAAAAATAAATGTAACCTTATCTCAAAAGCACTTTTTCCCTATACATGCCCTTAAAAGTTAATTCCTGTTTGTGAGACATAGAGATAGATTTGTCTCAGATATGGCAGCTGTTCACCTGCTCTGTGGCTCTGTAGAGGGAGGGATCAGGAAAGGAACATGGCCTCTGCCAGCACTGCTATCTGGGAGAAAGCTGCTCCCCCAGCTCTTGTCCTGGGAAGTGATTCTGGACAATTCACTTCCTCTCCAAATGTCTTTGATGTCTCTCAATCTGCCTTCGTGCTGGAGTTCAGATGTTGAGTCTGAGTAAGTCTCTTAATGGGCCCTTTAAGAGAAACTGCCTGGGATTCCAGCAGTTTCCGTCTTTTACAGCCTCAGTCCCTGCTTATTTTTACCGCCAGAAGTTGCAGTCTTATCTTCCTGGTACTGGAACCCTGGATGGAGGGTCTGGTCTGGGGCTGGGACCCCTTGCTTCTGAGATGCTCCTCCCAATTTTTACCTGCCGCTTGTGGGTGTGGGACCACTCTGTTTCATGTTCTGCCCTCCTACTAGTCTCGATGTGGTTTTCTTTTTTAATTCCATTGTAGGATTTCCATTCAGCTTAATTTCTGACAATTCTGAATGATGCTTGTCCTATAGTGTAGTTGTAATTTTGATGTGGTTGTGTAAGGAGGCCAGAGCCATGTTTACCTATGCCACAATCTTGACAGGCAATACCTACATCTGAGATTGTTTTTTTATTTATTTTCAATTATAGTTTACAATCATTTTATTTTTAATTTACAGAATTTTTTGGAGTGAAATTATACAGCTTTCAAATCTGCAATTATATAATATATCATCTGTATATTGTATTGTGTTTTACCATCCAAATTCAAGTCTCTTTACATACCCCCTACCATACCCTCTTTTATCTCCTTTAATCCCCTGTTTTTCTGTTAATCACCATTCTGTTGTCAGTGTCTATGGGTTTGTTTGTTTGTTTGTTTGTTTGTTTTGCTTAATCCCTTCACCTTTTTCACCCAGCCCTCAAATCCCCTCTTTCATCTGACAGCTGTCAGTTCTCTGTATCTGTGAATTTGTTTCTATTTTGTTTGTTTATTTTGTTAATTAGATTTCACATATAAGTGAAATCATGGTATTTGTCTTTCTCTGACTGGCTTATTTCACCTTAGCAAAATACTGTCCAGGACCATCCATGCTGTCACAAAAAGCAAGATTTCCTTTGCTTTTTTGACCCAACTAGTATTCCATTTGGTTTTGTGTTTTTTGTTTTTTGTTTTTTGTTTTAATGGCTGAGTAGTAGTATTACATTGTGTAAATGTATCACAGCTTTTTTATCCACTCATCTACTGGTGGGTTGCTTCCAAATCTTGACTATTGTAAATAACACTACAATGAACATAGGGGTGCATATCATATAGTCTTTAAATCAGTGTTTCAGGTTTCTTCAGATATATTTCCTAAGTGGTATCACTGGGTCAAAAGTCAGTTCCATTTTAATTATTTAAGGCAATCCCATCAAGTTTTACACAATGGCTGCACCAATACACATTTCTACCAACAGTGCACAAGGGTTCCCTTTTCTTCACATCCTGGCCAGCGCATGTTGTTTGTTGATTTATTGATGGTAGCCAATCTGACTAGTGTGAGGTGGTATGTTATTGTGGCTTTAATTTGCATTTCTCTGATGACTAGCGACATTGAGCATCCTTTAATACCTCTATTGGTCATCTGTATGTTATCTTTGGTGAAGTGTTTATTCAGGCCTTTTGCCCATTTTTAAATTGGATTATTTGGTTTTTGGTGTTGTGATGTATGTGTGAATATATTTTGGGTGTTAACCCCTTATGAGGTGTATCATTGGCAAATATGTTCTCCCATTCAGTGGGTTGTTGTCTTTTTGTTGTATTGATGGGTTTCCTTTCCTTTGCAAAAGCTTTTTATTTAGAAGTTGTTTCATGTGTTTAGTTTTTCTGTTGCTTCCCTTGCCTGAGGAGTTACATCAGAAAAAAAAATGCCACAGAAATGTTTGAGATTTTACTGCCTATATTATCTTCTAAGTGTTTTATGATTTTGAGTATTACATTTAAGTCTTTAAAAACAATTTTTTAAATCCTCAAGGATTTTATTGTTGTTGATTTTATTATTGTGGTTGTTTTGTTGTTATTTAGAGTGAAAAGGAGAAAGAAAATGAAACATCAATGTGAGAAGAAACAATAATGGTTGCCTCCCATATGTCCCCCAACTGGGGATTGAACCCTTAGCCTAGGTATATGCCCTGACTGGGAATTGAACCAACAGCCTTTCATTGTATGGGACAATGTTCTAACCAGCCGAGCCAATCAGCCACAGTCCATTTCAAAATGGTAGGGGGTATGTAAAGAGACTTGAATTTGGATGGTAAAACACAATACAATATACAGATGATGTATTATATAATTGCAGATTTGAAAGCTGTATAATTTCACTCCAAAAAAATCTGTAAATTAAAAATAAAATGATTGTAAACTATAATTGAAAATAAATAAAAAAACAATCTCAGATGTAGGTATTACCTGTCAAGATTGTGGCATAGGTAAACATGGCTCTGGCCTCCTTACACAACCACATCAAAATTACAACTACACTATAGGACAAGCATCATTCAGAATTGTCAGAAATTAAGCTGAATGGAAATCCTACAATGGAATTAAAAAAGAAAACCACATCGAGACTAGTAGGAGGGCAGAACATGGAACAGAGTGGTCTCACACCCACAAGCGGCAGGTAAAAATTGGGAGGAGCATCTCAGAAGCAAGGGGTCCCAGCCATTTTGAGTTTATTCTGGTGCATGGTGTAAGACGGCAGTCTTTCATTTTTTGCATGTATCTGTTGATTTTTCTCAGCACCATTTATTGAATTGACTATCTTCACTCCATTACATGTTCTTGCCTCCTTTGTTAAATATTATTTGACTATAAAGGTATGGGTTTTTTGGGGGAGCTATCTATTTGGTTCCATTGATCTATATATCTTCTATTTTAATATATTTTATTTATTTACTATAACAGTTGTCCCCATTTTCCCCCCTTTGCCCATCTCCACCCAGTACCCCATTTCCTCTAGCAATACCCCCCTTAGTTCATGTCCATGAGTCATGCATATAAGTTCTTTGGCCTATTTCCTTTGTTCTTCTTCTTTTTTTTTTTAAAGATTTTTTTTATTTCATTATTTTTTTTAGAAAGAGGGGAAGGGAGAGAGGCAGAGAGGGAGAGAGACATCAGTGTATGGTTGTGATTCACCTGCCTCCAGCCACAGACCTGACTGGAGACCTGGTTTGCAACCTTGTTATGTGCCCTGGCTGGGGAATCGAACCTGCGACCTTTGGGTTCGCAGGCCGGCACCTTATCCACTGTGCTACCAGCCAGGGCTCCTTTGTTCTTCTTAACAACTCCCTGTCTATTCTGTAACCATCAATGTGTACTTTTCTTTTTTTCCCTTTCACATCCAGACAATTCACCATTTAATTACTGCCTTCTGTCAGCTTCTCAAATCATATTAATACAAAGTTTTCTTTTCATTATTCAAAAATGCCTACGTTAATTCATTTGTTTAAAGAATTATTCTTTTTTTTTTTTTTTTTTTTTTTTAGATGTAATCACTTTTATTCAGATTTTTTAAAGCAACAGAAGGGTGGATTAATACCTATCTTTCCAAGTTAAAACCTAAAATTGTTTCCAAAACTTCAAATAAGAAACTCCTGCTCAAAGTACAAGGATAATCTGTATCACCTTAACCCAGCGATAAAAAAGTAAAATATAAATTTTTATTTAGAATTAAAGCAAATA
>PVIW01009654.1:0-50256 GCA_004026585.1 Noctilio leporinus | reverse complement strand
GGGAAGGAACATCCAATGGAGTAAAAACAGTCTCTTCAACAAATGGTGTTGGGAGAACTGGACAGCAACATGCAAAAAGATAAAACTAGACCACCAACTTACACCATACACCAAAATAAACTCAAGATGGATAAAGGATTTAAACATAAGCAGTGCCACCATAAAGGTCCTGGAGAAAAATATAGGCAGTAAGCTTTTGGATATCCTACGCAAAAATATGTTTACCGATACTTCACCAGGAGCAAAGGAAATCAAAGAACAAATCAATAAATGGAACTATATCAAGTTGAAAAGTTTCTGTTCAGCTAAAGAAAATATCAGCAAAATTCAAAGGGAACCAACTGTATGGGAAAACATAATTGCTAATGATACCTCAGACAAGGGTCTGATCTCCAAAATATATAAAGAACTAATGCAACTCAACACCAGGGAGACAGACAGTCCTATTAAAAAATGGGCAAAGGACCTGAACAGACAACTCACTGAGGAAGATATACAAAGGGCCCAGAGGCATATGAAAGAATGCTCCACATCACTAGTCATTAAAGAGATGCAAATTAAAACTGCAATAAGATACCACCTCACACCTGTCAGAATGGCAATCATCAGCAAATCAACAAACAACAAGTGTTGGCGAGGATGCAGAGCAAAGGGAACCCTCATACATTGTTGGTGGGAATGCAGGCTGGTGAAGCCACTGTGGAAAACAGTATGGGGTTTCCTTAAAAAACTAAAAATGGAACTGCCTTTTAATCCAGCAATTCCACTATTTGGACTATATCCAAAGAAGCCTGAAACACCAATTCATAAGAACCTATGCACACCTATGTTCATAGCAGCACTATTTACAATAGCCAAGTGCTGGAAACAGCCTAAGTGCCCATCAGTGGATGATTGGATCAAAAAACTTTGGTACATTTACACAATGGAATTCTATATGGCAGAAAGAAAGAAGGAACTTGTACCCTGTGCAACAACATGGATGGAACTGGAGAGTATTATGCTTAGTGAAATAAGCCAGTCAGTGAAGGACAAATATCATATGATCTCACCCATTATGGGACAATAATGAGCAAAACTAACAACAAGCAAAACAGAACCAAGTATATGAATACAAGGAATAGGCCTTCAGTGGTCAGGGGAAAAGGGGTTGGGGGAAGGGGGGAGGCAGAGGCAAGAAAGGGGAGCAGCTTAGACAAGAACCTAGTATAAAGGAACCATGGACATGGACAACAGGTGGGATTGACTTTGGGGGGAATGGGTGGGTGGGGAGGGGGACAGAGGGGAGCAAAAAGGGAATGGATGTAATACAACAACAATAAAATTTAAAAAAAAAGAAAGAGAGAGAGAGAGGATCTCACAGGCTGTAGGGGAGAAACAGCTAGTCACATACAAGTGAGCTCTGATAAGGTAATGGACTGATTTCTCAACAGAATCACTATAAACCAGAAGGCAATAGCACAATGCCCCAGAATTACAAAGGACTGTAAGAAAATATTATGAGCAATTATACATCAAGAAATTGGGCAACCTTGGTGAAGTGTGTACATTTCTAAAAACATACAATCTTCCAACCTGAATCAAGAAGAAGCAGAAAGCCTGAATAGACTGAAAACAACTAGTGAAATTGAAGAAGCAGTCAAAAAAAAAAAAAAAAAAAAAATCCCAGCACACCAAAGCTCTAGAACACATAGTTTCACACAGGTGAATTGCACCAAACATTCAAAAAAGAACTATTATCCTTCTCAAAATATTCTCAAAAAATCAAGAAGAAGGTAGACTCCTAAATTCTTTTTATGAGGCTAGTATCACCCTAATTCCAAAACCAGGTAAAGACACAACAACAAACAAAAAAAGAAAGAAAGAAAGAAAAAATAGAAAAGAAAGAAAGAAAGAAAAGAAAACTACAGATGAATATCTCTGATGAATATAGGTGTCCAAGTCCTCAACAAAATATTGGCAATCCAAATCCAAAAATACATTAAAAATGCTTTACACCATGATCAATTGGGATTCATCCAGGATGCAAGGATGGTACAATATTCATAAATCAATAAACATAATGCACCATATAAATAAAATAAAGGATAAAAATCACATGATCATTTCAATAGATGCTGAAAAACATTTGATAAAATCCTGCACCCATTTATGATAAAATCACTCAGCAAAGGGGGAATGGAAGGAGCATACCTCAATATAACAAAGGTCATATATGAAAAACCTAATGTCAACATGATACTCAACAGGGAAAAACTAAAAGCTTTTCCCTTGAGATCAGGACCAAGACAAGGGTGTCCACTTTCACCACTATTATTCAACATGGCACTGGACATCCTCTACATATTAGTCAGTCAGGCAGTAAGAAGTAAAAGGCATCCAAATTGGAAAGGAAGGAGTAAAACTGTCTTTATTTCTAGACAACATGACACTGTACATAGAGAGCCCAGAAGATTCCCCCAAGAAGCTACTAGAAGTAATAAATGAATTCAGCAAAATAGCAGGGTACAAAATTAATATCCAGTAAGCACTGCATTTTCATATGCTAATAGTGAACTATCAGAAAGGGAAATTAAGAAAACAATCCCATTCACAATTGCTTCAAAAATAATAAAATGCCTAGGAATAAACCTGAGCAAGGATGTAAAAGGCCTGTACTCAGGATACTGTAAGACATCAAATAAAGAAATTGAAGAAGATTCAAATAACTGGAAGTACATACTGTGTTCATGGATAGGAATAATTTACATCATTAAAATGCCCATACTACTCAAAGAAATCTATAGATTCAATACAATTCCTAATAATATTCCAATGATAGATTTCACAGAACTAGAAAAAAATGTTCCAAAAATGTATATGATATCATAAAAGGACCTGCACAGCAGTAGTGACACTGAAAAAGAACAAAGTTGGAGGAGCCAAACCACCTAATATCAAACTATAATAAAAGGCCATAGTAATCAAAATAGCATAGTACTAGCATGAAAATGGAAACACAGATCAATGAAACAGAACAGAAAGCCTAGAATAAAGCCATACATTTATAGTCAATTAATACTAGACAGAGGAAGCAAACACATATGATGGGTTAAATGATGTTGGAAAATTGGACAGAAACATGCAGAAAAATAAAACTAGACCACCTTCTTATACTATACCCCCAAAAAAAATCAAAATGCTTTAAAGACTTAAATGTCATACCCAAACCATAAAAATACTTGAGACCACAAGGGCAATAAAATCTCAAACATAGTTTATAGCAATATTTCATCTGATAGGACTCCTCTAGTAAGAGAAACAAATGAAAAATAAATAAATAAATGGGACTACATCAAACTAACTTTTTTTTTTTTTTTTTTTTTTTTTTTGCACAGCAAAGGAAACCATCAACATAATAAAAAGACAACCCAAAGAATGGGAGAACATATTTCCTGATACATCTGATAAGGGGTTAATATCAAATTTTATTAGTAACTTACAAAACTCTATACCAAAAATCAAACAACCCAATTAAAAATGGGCCAAGGACCTGAATGGACACTTCTCCAAACAGGACATACAGATGATCAATAGACATATGAAAAGGTGCTCAACATCACTAATCATCAGAGAAATGCAAATTAAAACCACAATCAGGTATCACCTCACACCTGTCAGAATGGCTATTATCAGTATATAAACAAACAACAAGTGCTGGTGAGAATGTGGCACTGTTGTGGGAATATAGATTGGTTCGGCCACAGTGGAAGGCAGTACAGATATATCTCAAAAAATTAAAAGTTGATTTGCCTGTTGACCTAGGGATTCCACTTCTGGGAGTATATCCAGAGAAATCTAAAAGATTAATTCTAAAGAATGTAACACCCCTATGTCCATTGCAGTGTTATTAACAATAACCAAGAAATGAAAGCAGCCCAACTGACCATCAGTAGATGAATGGATAAAACATCTACAGCACATTTAAACAACAGAATACTACTTGGCTGCAAAAAGAGAACATTTTACCCTTTGCAACAGCATGGATGGACCTGGAAAACATTATGCTAAGTGAAACAACTAAGACAAATACCATATGATTTCACTCAAACATGGAAGCTGCAGTAACAAGGAAAATAGAGACAGAGTCAGAGAGCAGGATGACAGCTGTGGGGAAGGGGGTTTAGGGCTTAGAAGATTCAAGTAAAATGGAAAAGGGACTCATGGACATGAACAACAGGGTGCTGATTGCAGGGGCAACAGGAATGTAAAAGGGATAAATGTTAATGGGGAAAATACAAAGAAAAAAGCAATGATTTATAAATAAATACATACATAAATACATAAATAAAATAGAAATAAAAAGACAACAAAGGTAAGCAAGGACGTAGATCACAGACCCTTTGCACGGTTATTGGAAATACAAAATGATGCAGTAACTATAGAAAACAGCATGGAATTTCCACAAAAATTAAAAACAGAATAATTCCATATGATCTAGCAATTCCATTTCTGGGTATTTATGTAGAGAACTGAAATCAATTATCTCAGAGGGAGATTTGCATTCCCACATTTCATCACAGCATTAATTCACTGTAGCCAAGGGGTACAAATAACCTAAATATCTGTTGTCAAATGATTGGATAATGAAAATCAATGGAATATTATTTAGCCTTTAAAAAAGAAGGAAATCCTGTCATAACTTAAATGACATAAATGAACCTTAAGACCAGTATACTAAGTGAGAAAACCAATCACAGAAAGACAAATGTGGTATAATTCCACTTATATGAGGTATCTAAAACAGTCAAACTCATAAGCAGAAAGTATGATGGTGACTGCCAGGGTCCAGGAGGAGTGGAGTATGTGACAGATAGCTGCTCAATAGGTGTAGTTTCAATCATGCAAGATGTAAAGAGAAAAATGCATTGACTTTGAAGACAGACAGAGCTGGGTTTGAATCTCAGTTTTAACACTTACTTAGCAGTGTGATCCTAGATAGGTCACAGAACTTCAATTAACTCTTCTACAGAATAAAACAAATATTTATCATATAAAATATTGTGTCGATTATTCCAAGGGTATTGCCTTAGGCCACTGGGGCTGCTATAATGAAATACTGCAAACTGAGTTGCTTATAAACAATAGAAATTTACTTCTATTTAAATCTGCAGGCCGTTTACTTCTAATAAATCTGAAGGCTAGAAGCCTAAGATTAGAGTAACAACCTGATTGAGTGAAAACTCTTTTCTGGATCACAGAGTTCTTGCTGTATGTTCATATGGTAAAACGTGTAAGAAAGCTGTCTTGGATCTCTTTCATGAAGACACTAATCCCATTCATGAGGGAAAAACCCTGCTTCAGGACCTAATCACCTTCCAAAGCCCCACCTCTTAATATTATCACCTTGGAAGTCAAGTTTTAACAGAAATTTTGGGGGAAGGATGCATTCAGACCATAGCAGATATTACTACTTTCACTTGTTATCTACCAAATAAACCAAATCTTTAATAGGCATTTGGAGTTCCCCACCATTTAATCCCAATCTACCTTTCTAATCTCACTGCTTGCAATTTCTAGACGTACATTATATGCTTCAACTGAAATTTAAAGCATGGCATTCTCTGTATTTTCCTACTTTCATAGCTTCTACTCATTCTTTAGCACTCACTAATTCTATAAACCCTTCATTGATCATAAACCTAGATAATCTTCAGTGTTATAAAAACCTTAAGGGCTTGAGATCAAATTCCAGAATTCCCACAATGTGGTTATCTTCCATCTGTAGAAATACTTTTCATGATGTAGAAGTATCAACAAAGTAACTTAAATATTCTTGAAAGTGCTTCAACAGACAGGTCAGTCCATAAATAGAGGTACTTTAGGTTTTAATTCAAATCAGTCCCTGTAGATTGCTTTTCCTGGAGGTGTGTTTAATTGCTTGAGGTCATGTATAACAAGTCTAATATTATTTTACATGATACTTACAGTATAAGAATAGGTAAGGGCAAAGCCATGAGTTTCAATATTTATAAAGCATTCCTGGCATTGCTTAAGCACTCTAAACCTGGAGACCCTCTTTTCTAATTTATACCTCTTAATGTGTTGCTCCAGAATTGTTCACAGTGCCCAACTCTTCTGGCTTTTAATTACATAACCCTAATTATAAGTTACTTGATTATTTTATTTTACTCTTCTAAATCATAAGCTCCTTGAGGTAAGGGATTATTTCTTATTTATCAGTACACTTATCCCAGCACTTAATAAAGCTCATTGCACAATAATAAAGAACCATAGATTTGCAGAGTGTTTTAATCATATTTCTTCTTCACCTCATGAGTGAAGGAGAACTCCTGTGCCCTAGGGTTAGGGGATGGCCAAACACAACAACCCAAAACTAGACAGATAAGATCAACAGCAGTTTATTAGTCATATATACCCACAGCCCAGAGGAGGAGGACACTATACACTATACAGGGCCACTTGGGAATTGCACTCAGGACCAAAGTGAACAACCAGGGGCAGTGGGAAGCAGGCTTCATAGCATCAAGACATGAAGGTACCCTCTCGTTCACACAGAACAACATGACTGACTTGTTTGAATCCATGAGCTAGCAGGGAACTAAAACACTACTCAGGAATAAGCTGGAACTATGCCTGGCCTATTTGAAAAGAACTGTTTAGCTTCAGGAGCTCAACTATTGGAGCAGAAGGGGGAGACAACCTTGTAATTTGGCCTCCTGGCTCCAGATGTCAAGGCAGCACATCATATTAATATTAGGTCTTACACCTTATAGGGTTTTTTATTATTATTATTTCAGCATTTTGAAGATAGCATTGCATTGTCTCCTAGCTTCCACAGATTAAAAAATAATAATAATCTGTCATTATTCTTTATGTTGTTCCTCCAAAGATAAAATGACTTTTTCCCCCTCCGGCCTCATTTCAGAAGCTTCATTAGATTCATCAGTTTAGGAAAATTTTTGGTTATTATTTTTTTCAAACATTGCTTAATTCCATTCTCTCTATCCTCGCCTTGTGAATTTTTAATAACACATGTATTAGGGCTTTCGAGCATGATCTACATGCATCTTATACTTTTCTCTGCTGACATTCTTTTCTTTTTCACCCATAATTTTTTCTATCTTGAACTTCAGTTTGGATATTTTCATTGAATTCTCAGTAATTCTTACTGTGTGCAATCTGTGGTTAAATTCATCTAATGAGTTCCAATTTTGATAGTTTAATATCCATTTAATTCATTTTACATTTCTGTTGAAACATCTTACCTTTTTATCATCACCATTTTGACCATCTTTTCCTCTATTGTTAATACATTTATAATCATTATTATTGGCATCCTTCCTCTTAAATCCCATGTTTGGATCATCACTCTCTGGCACCATTGGATTATTTTATCTCTTGTTCATCAGTCACTTTTTCCAGCTTATTTGCATCTACACATTTTCAACTGTGTTAAAACAGTATAAAGGATGCATTGCTAAGCCTTTGGATTATGTTAACTACCTATAAAATTCCAGGATGTTGATATAAGTTTTATTCTGGCAGGCAAGTTGAATTACCTACAAGACTGCCTTCATCTTATCAAGAATTGGCTTTAGGCTTTGTTAGGGTTGGTTATTTCTATGTGTTTCTCAACTTCAGCTCTTATTCAGAGGGCGAGGTCTTTCCAGGTTCTCAAAGTGATAATGTGAAAGATTGGCAAAGCCTACTTTCTGCAGAGTATATTGCAACTTTTAAAGAACTTTCATATATTTTATTTAATCACTCACTAAAATAACTAAAAGAGCATTCAGCATGTACCAAAAATATCCAAAAGTTCTCCAGATTTAAGACCATTAATCACTCATTCAATACATATCTGTTTTGCCCTATTATATATTCTTCAGAGCACTATATTAGGTACTGGGAATACAAGTAAGAACAATACACTTTCATGAGGTTTAACCTAAAGTTTATGATCAAGTGGATAAAAAGTGAAATAAGCCCTGGCTGGTGGCATAGTGGATAAGGCACTGACCTGTGAACCCAAAAATAGCAGGTTTGATTCTCTAGCCAGGGCACATAACCAGGTTGCAAGCCAGGTTTCCAGCCAGGTCCTTAGCTGGAGGTAGGTGAAAGGCAACCATACATTGATGTCCCTCTCTCTCTCTCTGCCTCTGTCCCTTCCCGTCTCTCTAAAAATAATAAATAAAATATTTTTAAATAAATAAAATTTTAAAAATTAAAAAAAAATTAAGTGAAATGAGAGGGTTAACAAAAACAAAATGTTGTTCAGTCTCATTTTGTTTATTTATTTATTTTTTTGTGTGTGATTGTATTTTGGCTTTAGTTTTCAATGCTTATCTATATTCCAAAAATAATCTGGGAAGACTTAAACTAATAAGGAATATACAAATAAATGTTTCTTTTTCCTTTTCCTTTTTTTTTTTTTTTTAAAGATTTTATTTATTTCCAGAGAGATAGGAAGGGAAAGAGGCAGAGAGGGAGAAAAACATCAATGTATAGTTGCACTTCACCTGCCTCCAGCTAAGGTCCTGGTTGGAGACCTGGCCTGCAACCTGATTATGTGCCCTGAATCGAACCAGTGACCTTTGGGTTCGCAGGCAGGTGCCTATCCACTGAACAACCACCCAGAGCAAAATCGCTTCATTCTTTTACAGTCTTTTTTCATTTTGTTGCACTGCCTGGGAATTTTTTTCTACATTGACCTCCAGGTTCGCTGATCTGATCCTCTGCTTTCTCTAGCCTACTTCTGATTCCTTCTACTGTGTTCTTCAATTCAGAAATGGTATTCTTCATTTCCTCCTGAATCTTGTTGATGATTTTTAATCATCATCTTTTTAATGCTTGTGTAGTTCTCAGTAAGTTCCTTGTAGCTTCCCTGAAATTCTTCATAGTTCCCTTGGAATTTGTAGTTGTTTTTTTTTTTAAACTTGCTGAGCTCATTGAACTCCTCTATCATCATCATTTTGAATTCCATGTCTGATAGTGTGCTTGCCTCTATTTCATTTTGCACTCTTCCTGGGAATTCCTTTTCCTTTGGCTGAGGGTTGATTTCTTTATCTCCCCATTTTAGGTGACTCTTGTTCGTTTCTGCTTCTTGGTTTGGTCTGTTTTGACATACTGTCTTAGTGGTGTGACCTTCTGTGGTGCAGAGGTGCACTTTTTTTACTTCCAGGCTCCACACTGGGTGACATCAGCTTGCACCCCAGCCTGCGCCTAGTCAGCCAGTTGGAGATTACCCAGAGACTCACAGTCTTTGTCTGTCTCCTGTAGTTGTTAATCCAATCAGCCTGAAATCAGTGGTCAGTTTTAGGGACCTCTGGGAAGGGCAGATTAATTCAATTGTTAATCCAATCAATCTGTAATCTGAGGTCAGGTTTAGGCACTACTGGATGGGATGGATTAATTCCTATGGATGGGGCTATGGCTTCCCCTCAGGCTCCCACCCTTTGGAGAAGAGTGGTCTGCGGGCTGTATGGGGGATGGGTCAGCACTAGACTCACAGGCTGCTCCCTCAATTCTCCCCCTAAAGCCACTGACTCAAACTTTCCCCAAGCTTCTCTAGTCCACTCCGCCCTTCCTCTTCTAGAGCCCAGGGTAGGTGGTGCCTCTGTATTTTCATGTGTGGTCCCTTTAAGAACTTGGTCTCTCGGTAAAGCCAGCTAAACCTGGCAGCTTTTTTGCTTTTCACAGCTGGATGCTGTTTTACTCTCAGCTTTGTTGCTGTAGGCTAGGAAACCCAGTTGGGGGTTTCGATCACACCCTTCTCAGGTGGAGCCCCAGCTGCTGAGATGTTTCTCTGTGGCTTCAGCTGCCACCTGTGGGGGCCCTGCCAGCCTCTCCTGGTTCCGCACTTCCTACCAGTCACTTTGTGATGAATCGGTTCTTCTGTTTTGTCCATGGTAATAAGGCTTCTCTCCAGTTGGCGTTCTGTTGGTTATCCTGGATGATTTCTCTCCAATTAAGTTGTAATTCCAGTTTGGTGTTAGGAGATTGGTGTAGCTCCACTTACTCCTCCACCATCTTGGTTCTCCACAATATCCTTTCTAACCAGTTGATTACTAAGCTATCCAGATAATGTCACAATAGCAGTCCTGTGCCACCAGGTTCCCAATACTTCACTTTTCTTTTACCTGTATGCTCTATGGAATGTATATGTTATGTTGAGAATCACTTAGTAGGACCTTAAACCACCTCTTCTGAGTTATGAAAGTTTCAACTTTGTCTGGACCCAGTTATCATTTCTCTTCCATAAATATTCGGGCTCAGAGACAAGAGACTAGGATTCTCCGCTAATTTACAATATAGCCTTAGGCAGATCACTTAAACTTGCCATGTCAGAGTTTCCTCACTTATAAATTTAGGGTGTTGGACTGGTTCCTTCCAGCTATAAAATTCTGTGATTTTAAGATCAAACATTAAATCCTGATAGGAGGATTGTAATAAAACAGGGAAAAGAAAGAACATGGTCTGTCTAGATCTTGCTTATTTTATAATGAGTGTTTGGGACTATTTTATACATGTTTACATGCACTTAGAGGGCATTTAAAATGAGGAGATTTTATAAGTTAAAAAACAAGAAAGCCCTCACACACATGATATTTAAAATGTGGCTCCAAAGTTCACAACACCATCATCATGTATAAATAGAACATAGCATTTACAACCGCTTGCTCTGTAATATATTTCTTTTGGCTGAGAGGTAATGTTAACTACACAAGCTTCTAAGAAGACTGACTTTTGTTCTTTATGTCGCTGGGTAAAGTAATGCTATTTTGTAAAAACACAGTGTCCTTAGGCACTCAATCTAATTATTACTGTTCTTTTGTAAATAATTATAATGGCTTTCATTCATTGAGCACACACTACTGGGTCTGGCTCCATGGTTGGTAATTTACATACATAATCCCATTTTTCCAACAAGCCTGTATTATTATCCCACTTTACTAATAAGAAAATCAGGCCTCTGAGTTTATAGAAGCTTAGCTGAACACCATTAAATGAGAAACAAAGATGAGACCCCGAGTCTCACAAGCTCTGCTATGCCATTCTGCTTCAAAATAACTTAAAATAAATCTGCTCAGGAATTAACCCAGGACTCTGTGTTCAATTAATATTCAACAAAGGGGGAAAGAACATAAAATGGAGCAAAAACAGTCTCTTCAACAATTGGTGTTGGGAGAACTGGACAGCAACATGCAAAAAATAAAACTAGGCCACCAACCTACACCATACACCAGAATAAACTCAAGATGGATAAAGGATTTAAATGTAAGCAGTGCCACCATAAAGGTCCTGGAGAAAAACATAGGCAGTAAAATTGTAGATATCCTATGCAGAAATATGTTTACTGATATCTCACCAAGGGCAAAGGAAATCAAAGAACAAAACAACAAATGGGACTATATCAAATTGAAAAGTTTCTGTTTAGCCAAAGAAAACACCAGCAAAATTCAAAGAGAACCAACTATATGGGAAAACATATTTGCTAATGATACCTCAGACAAGGGTTTGATCTTCAAAATATATAAAGAACTTATGAGACTCAACACCAGGGAGACAGACAGACCAATTAAAAAATGGGCAAAAAACCTATGAAAAAACAACTCATGGAGGAAGATATACAAAGGGCCCAAAGGCATATGAAAGAATGCTCAACATCAGTAGCCATCAGAGAGATGCAAATTAAAACCACAATAAGATACCACCTCACACCTGTCAGAATGACAATCATCAACAAATCAACAAACAACAAGTGCTGGCAACGAATTGGGGCAAAGGGAACCCTGGTGCACTGTTGGTGGGAATGCAGGCTGGTACAGCCACTATGGAAAACAGTATGGAGTTTCCTTAAAAAACTAAACATGGAACTGCCTTTTGATCCAGCAATTCCACTACTAGGACTATACCCAAAGAACCCTGAAACACCAATTCGTAAGAACCTATGTACCCCTATGTTCATAGCAGTGCTATTTACAATAGCCAAGTACTAGAAACAGCCTAATTGCCTATCAGTGGATGATTGGATCAAAAAATTTTGGTACATTTACACAATGGAATACTACACAGCAGAAAGAAAGAAGGAACTCCTATCCTTTGCAACAACATGGATGGAATTGGAGAGTATTATGCTTAGTAAAATAAGCCAGTCTGTGAAGGACAAATACCATATGATCTCACCCATTACAGGGCAATAATGGAGAAAACAAACAAACAAGCAAAACAACCAGATACATGAATACAATGACTAGAACTTCAGTGGGCAGAGGGGAGGGAGGAGGGGGGAGAATGAGGCAAAGAAGGGGAGCAGTTTAGTCAAGGAACTAGCATGGAAGAACCATGGACATGGACAACAAGTGGGGTTGACTTTGTGGGGGAGTGGGTGGGTGGGGAAGGGGACACAGGGAAGTAAAAAGGGGATGGATGTAATACAGCAACAATAAAATTAAATTAAAAAAATAAATCTGCTCAGTATTTAAATAATAATAGTAGTAAAATTTATTGAATTCTTACTATATAAAAACTCTTTTAAGCCTCTCAGCAGGCTTATCAGCTAGACTGTTATCCTATTTACAGGAACAGGAACAGAAACTGAAACGTGGAGAAAGTAAACTTGTTCACACACAATTAAGAAAAGATCATTGCTCTCAAACCCTTTTCTGCAAAGCACCTACAATGTGATAGAAACTCAAGGCCTAGAGAAAAAGCACTCATTCTTCTCAACTTTTACCAATTGATATGCAGGATGCAGGACAATTAGACTGATAAGGCAATTACAATATGTCCTCAAATAAATTATGATATTCTTTCACCTCTACTACTTCCACATACCTACACATATATCAAGTGTGTATGGTAAGAAATTATCTCCAGGCTTGCACATATCCCCACATTCCTACCACCATCTCAATTGCTTAAGCTTCCCACACCTACCTGGCTTCTTTTCTTCAGGAAAACTATATCCCCTGGCTGGTAGCACAGTGGATAAGGTGCCGGCCTGCGAACCCAAAGGTCGCAGGTTCGATTCCCCAGCCAGGGCAAATAACCAGGTTGCAAACCAGGTCTCTAGCCATGTCTGTGGCTGGAGGCAGGTGAAACGCAACCATACATTGATGTCTCTCTCCCTCGCTGCCTCTCTCCCTTCCCCTCTTTCTCAAAAAGAATGAAATAAAATATTAAAAAAAAAAAAAAAAAAAAGGAAAACTATATAGACAAGTTTCTCTACCCACACCAGTTAAGACCCAAGATGTTTATGAGATGGTAAGAATAATGATAATGATAACAATAATAACTTTAAAATTATTTCAGACTCAACTATTTCTATCACTTAAAATATTTCCACATATCAGAACATGCTTAAAATTTTAAATGTCAAAAAAATAATTTATGAGGGAAACTATAATTGATTACTTTGAAATCCTAAGACTTGTTTTTTTTCTTAGTGAAAATTAATAAGCAGACTGCTACTAGCCCAAAGAGAGACACCTAACAAAATTTTGTCAGAAAATGAGGGGAAAAAAAAAAACTTGTAAATGGGGAACAGAAATAATATGCAGCCAGTTGTAAAATCTGCTTTAAATATCATAAAGTTTATGATAAACCTTAATTCCAAATAAACCTCTTGATGTTGTAAACATACACTGAGCCTGAGTGTTTAAAAAATATATATATACAGAATCAAATTCTCCATTGCAACATTAACTTTCCATTACCTTTTCAATAGTGTTCTATGAAAACATACACATATAGAAGATGAATGCTTTATAATAGCAACACATTGGAGCCAGTGTAATGATATTTATGTCAGTGTTTCCATTTAAACTTTTTTTCAATAGGTTAATGAATGGACCATAAAAAAGCAATTAGGTAAAATGTGGCATGTGTGTTCTTGCTAAGTAAAAATTTTTAACTGTATAAGGAAACTAAACACAACTGGTGATCATTTGGAAGACAATTTTTTTTTTCAATTATTTTGAAAGACAAGTTCTGTAAGGAAAGTCAAACAAAAGCTTTTGGCAATTAGATTTATAAATATATTTTGGAAGTTTGTTGCCAAATAATATAGCTCTATCTTTTTCTATAAAATAATCTGTGATTTCAGAAAATTTGACATGAACTTTCTTACTGGATATGAAATGCATCAGAAGTAACAGTATTTTTCTTTAGTCACTAGTCACAACATTTCAAAGTCCAGGTATTTATTTCTAGAACATTGGTATTCCAAAGAATAATAAAGGAATTAAATATGAAATGATACTCAGTTTAAAACTATACCTCTGGTAACTGTTGACACAGTTGAGAATATGGACCAGGTGAAAGGGATACATATGTTAAGGTGACACCTCTGCTGTTTGCTATTTTGTATGACTCAGGCAAGCAATTTAATCTCTCTATGCCACAGGCATTCCATTTTAAATCTTAATAGTAACAGTACCTAACTCATAGGATCCATTCATTCAAAAATATTGAGTACCTATTGGGGCAAACAGCTATAAACTGTACTTCTTGGAACTTGCTTTATTGAAAATATAATGTAATATATTTGTTTTAATTTGTTTTAATTTTATTGTTATTGTATTGCATCCATCCTCTTTTTGCTCCCCTCTGTCCCCCTCCCCACCCACCCATTCTCCCTAAAGTCAATCCCACCTGTTGTCCAATGTAATATATTCTTAAAACATGGAAGTGATTCTTAGTTTTAGAGATGAGGTTTATTTTGACTCTAGTTAATTCTCTAATATGGCAGGGATGAGAAGATGTAAATCATCTCAAATTCTATTCATTACTTGGCAATTACAGAACATCTGCTAGTTAAAATGGTATAACTTAGCAAAGTTACCCAAAGCACCTGATGCTCAAATCAACAAATATTCACTAACCATCTACTTTAAGGAAGGTATCAAAGATCATATCCAATATAGACTGACTGGGGTGTCCTAAACAGATAACAACTCCAAAGATTTTTTTAAAGATTTTTAAAATTTATTATTTTTAGACAAAGAGGAAGAGAGGGAGAGAGATATAAATGTATGGGTGCCTTTCACCTGCCTCCAGCTATGGACCTGGCTGGAGACCTGGCTGAAGACCTGGTTATGTGCCTTGGCTTGGAATGGAACCAGAGACCTTTGGTTTGCAGGCCCACACCTTATCCACTGTGCCACAAGCCAGGGTCTCTAAAGATTTTGATGTGAAGAAAGAACGAATGCATTCTATCTAGATGGGGAGAGGGGGTGTGATAAATATATGGTAATGCTAATACAGTAAACATGTGACCAGGAACAAGTTTGCTTTTCACAAAAAGTTCAAGATAGTATAAAACAAGTCTGACAAGAAGTTATAGCCAAATTGTAAAAAGCCAAGGAAACATTTATACATAATTTAGTGAAAGATGTGGTGATAGTTTTACCAAAGAACTAAATGAAATAATACATAATGGTATCTTTTAGTACAGTCCCTGCCATATATTAATCACTCAAAAATTCTAGCCAATAAATAATTTATTTACAAAAATTTAATAACACCTAATTTTAAATACTAAAAATATATTAACAAAGCTTCTATGTTAAAATTAACTATGTCACAACTAGTTTCTTTGATTACTTAAACCTGATCTTGCTCTGGAAGCAAGTGACACAAGTGGAAGATATTATGATTAAAAAGTTGGACACCAGGTCACCAAAACACAACCATTGTTTTAATATTTAAGGGACAAAGTTGGGGCAAGATAAAGAGCTCAAGGATGGAAATCAGAACATTTTTCTGACAACTGTCCAGAAAGACCTACCATTTTATGTGGAAGAGTCACAGCTCAGGGTTATTGCACAGTCTGAGGGATAGTGACAAATGTCAGCTTTTGGGATTTCTTTCTTTTCTTTCTTTCTTTTTTTTTTTTTTTTTTAAGATTCCATTCACCATTTTTAGAAAGAGGAGAAGAAAGAGAGGCAGAAAGGGAGAGAGACATTAATGTATGGTTGCCTTTCACCTGCCTCCAGCCATGAACCTGGCTGGAGGCCTGGCTTGCAACCTGGTTATGTGCCCTGGCTGAGAAATTGAACCAGCGACTTTTGGGTCCACAGGTCCACTGTGCTACCAACCAGGGCCTAGCTTTTGGGATTTCTTAATGAAGCATTTACTGATCTCCTTAGATAGCAGGGTTCATGACTACTGTTTGACTTACCAGTATGTCCCAGTACCTGGCACACAGTAGGTAATTAGTAAATATTTGTCGAAGGAAGAGATTACAGAACAAATGAACAGGTTTATGAAATTAGGACCAATTATCCTTCCAGGTTATTGGGCAAAAGGAATGCAATGCTGAGTTTGGATTCTGGTAAAGTATCCTGGAGCTTGGTCTGACCAGAACAAGCAGTAGGGCATCATTTTCCTAGGGCTTCTGACTGCAAAAGTGAATGATACTTCACTTTTCGAGGCAAAAACAAAGTAAAAGATCTGATAACAGATCTTCAGGAACCTGTCCGTAAGAAGAAAACTCAGAAAGTTATATGAAAGTTTTTGCACAGCAAAGGAAATCATCAACAAAATTAAGACAATCCACAGAATGGGAGAGCAAATTCCCCAATAAATTTGATAAGGGATTAATATCCAAATTTTATAAATGATTTACAAAACTCAACACCAAAAAAAACAAACAAACCAATTAAAAAACAGGGAAAAGACCTGAACATACACTTCTTTAAAAAGGACATACACATGGCCAATAGATATAAGAAAGGGTGCCCAATTCACTAATCATCAGAAAGATGCAAAGAAAAACCACAATGAGATACCATCTCACACCTGTCAAAGGCTATCATCAATAATTCAACAATCAAGTGCTCTGAGGATGTGGAGAAAGGGGAACCCTAGCGTACTCTTGGTGGTAATGCAGATTCATGTAGCCACTGTAGAATGCAGTATGGAGATACCTCAAAAAATTAAAAATGGATTTGCCTTTTAAAAAAGATTTTATTCATTATTATTTTCAGAAAGAGGGGAAAGGAGAGAGTCAGAGAGGAAGAGAAACATCAATGTATGGTTGCCTTTCACCTGACTCCAGCTACTACGGACCTGGCTTGCAACCTGATTATGTTCCCTGGTTGGGATTTAAACCAGGGATTTGTCTTTTGATCCAGCAATCCCATGTCCAGGATTATAGCTGAACAAACACAAAACACTAATTAAAAAGAGCATAAAGCACACCTATGTTCATTACAGCATTATTTACAATCACCAAGACATGGAAGAAGTCCAAATGTCCACCAGTAAATGAATGGAGAAAACAACTATTGGACATTTGCACAATGGAATACTACTTGGCCATGAAAAAGAAAAATTTAGTCTTTGCAATAGTATGGATGGACCTGGCAAACACTATGCTTAATGAAATGTTATAGAAAGACAAGTGCCACACAATTTCCCTCCAATGTGGAATCTGATGAACAAACTGAACTAACAAGGAATATGGGGACAGATTCATAGATGGAGAGCAGGGTGACAGCTAATGAGGTGGAAGGGAGGTGAGGGAGTGGAGGGATTGAGCAAAAAGGAAAAAGGACTCATGGACATGGACAAAAGTGTGGTGATTGCTGGGGATAGGGGCATAAGGAGACTAAATAGCAATAGAAAAATACAATAGAAAGTAAATAAAATAAATACATAAGAAAAAAATAGCGAAAAGTAGAAGGTAAATGCTGACAAAGTTCCCACATCTGTAAAGTGTAGCTTTTAAAGATATCTGAAGGATGCTAAAGGTCTCAGGAATGGGTTAACAAGCATCTACTTTGACTTTCTATCTGGTTGGACAAGATAGTGCAAATCCAGAGATATGAAAGTGTAGGCTGACCTGAACCTGACAGGACAGGCTATAGGAGAGAGCCTGACCAGACAGGCTATAGGAGAGTGGGTATATGAACAAATGTTTGTCCCATTTGATAAGAATATAAGTTAGGTAAGGGAAATACTGGAAACACAGTTGGAAAAACTAATCAGAGCCTCAATACCTTCCACAATAAGGAAATTGGTTTTAATCAATAAACCTTAGAGAGATTCTATACATTTTCAAGCATGAAAGAGACCTGATCAAAGCTCTGGCTTCTTGGATCATGAGGGTAGGTATTATTAAATAATAATTTTAAAAAGCTTGTACAGTAGACTAGGACATAGGTGCACAAAGAGCCAGAAAGAGAATCTCCCTTGCAGCACTTAGAAGCTACAAATAAAATGTTTAGACATAATCTTTGTAAAAAGCATTTACATAATCTTATCTGACTCCTGCCCACTTCTATACTTTCATTTCCCATTACTACTCTCAAGAAATATCTACAGCAGCTAGTAACAGTACTATACCCTGTATGGTTACCCACCCACATAATTTCACAAGATGCTGTTACTTGTCACCAGAATGCCCCTTTGCCACCTTCCTCATTTATCAACTCTTCCTCATGCTTTAGAATTCACCTCAGTATCTAATTTTCCTAAAATTTTCTGATCTTGCTATAGTCTGTGTACTTCCAAAGTAGGCTTATATATCTCTGCCATGGTACCTAGAATACAGTTAAGTGCTAATTCAAATTTTTTGTTCTCCCTCCTTTAACTATAACTAGTCTCAGGGAAAAAAAAAAAAAACGCTGAATGCAGAAGTAAAGAGCAACGGCTACTATTTCTATAATTTACCACCTACACAACATCCTTGGGTCTTATCTTCCTCTACAAAATACATATAGTATTGGACGTACAGGACTACTTTAAGAAGTATATGAATGGACAACGAGGTGGGGATTGACTGCAGGAGAGGGGGTGGGGAGTGTGGGGCAGGGGAGAACAATGGAGAAAAGTGAAACAATTGTAATACAACAATACATAAAATTAAAAAAAAAAAAAAAAGTAAGGCTCAGTGGATAGGCGCCAGCCTATGAACCCAAAGATAGCTGGTTCGATTCCCAGTCAGGGCACATAACCAGATGCAAGCCAGGTCTCCAGCTGAAGGTCGGTGAAAGGCAACCATACATTGATATTTCTCTCTCTCTCTCTCACTCTCTGCCTTTCTCCCTTGTCCTCTTTCTAAAAATATTAAGTAAAAAAAATTCTTTAAAAAATTTAAAAGAAGTATGTGAGACAATACATAAACTGATTAATTTAGTGACTGTGATGGTAGTAGCATTGACTAATACAGCTCTTTCGTTAGCTATTCTTGTGATGCTGTAAACAAAAAAGAGAACCATGCTACTTGCCCTACATAACCATGAAAAACAATGACAACAACCAGACTTTCTACCAAGATATCAGTCTTTCATTCCCACTTTCATCCAGACATGTTGCTTGACAACAGAACTCCTCAACAATAGACTTAAACTGTAAATTCACAGATATCCAAGCTGTTAAATTCCTCATTTCCCTCCCATAGATGTCAGAAAAGAAAAAAATGTGGAGTGACATCATCAACAAAGCAGCATGAGTTGTTCCCTTAGTTTCTCTTCTTCAATTTACAACCAGTAGGACACTCATAACCCAACAAAGGTTTCTATGAACAGTACACCAAGTACCTGAGAGATCCATGCATCTATACATCTGAAGGTAGGTGAATTGAACCTTGTGAAAATGGTTAAACCAGAAAATCAGCAACAAAACTGGGGGTGCCCACAAGCCCAGTAGCTGCAAGAGTAGTGGCAGCACCCACTGACACCCAACCACCACAGCAGTGTTATATCAACTGTGACCCAACAATGGCACCTATGACCCTAGGAGTGACAACCACCTCGGTGATGCTGGCCACCCCTCTGACAAAGGAGACAGAGGGTGGTAGAAGCACAATTCCAAAAGCTGGGTAACAGTACCAAAAACTTGTCCTATAGCACCACCTATTAAAAATGAAAAGAAAGGCCTCTAATTCCTAACCCAACCCACTGAATTGTCAAAAATCAAAGTATATAAAGGACTACCTAAGAAACATGTTCATTCATTACTTCAAATGTACTATCAGAGGCACAAATCATCAAACACTGTAAAAAACACAGTAATATGGTATCACAAAAAGAAAATGACAATTCACCAGCAACCAAACTCAAGACAAGAAAGATTGGGATCCAATTGATTGAATTTCAAAGTAACTGTTATAAAAATTCTATGAACTACAAGAAAATTCGAACAGGCAATTCAGTAAACTCAAAAATAAAATTAATAAACATAATGAATACTTTACTAAAAAGATTGAAATTCTGAAAAAGAACAAAAATTCTGAAGCTAAAAAACTCAATAAATGAGATGAATAAGGCATTAGACAGCACGGGGAATAAAGCAGATCTTAAGGGAAGAGAGAATAATAAATCTGGAAGATAGAAATCTAAAAATAGTTCATGCAA
This sequence comes from Noctilio leporinus, assembly GCA_004026585.1. NCBI lineage: Eukaryota > Metazoa > Chordata > Mammalia > Chiroptera > Noctilionidae > Noctilio > Noctilio leporinus. The sequence goes on along the minus strand of PVIW01009654.1, from coordinate 29,893 downwards.
AAGAGGAAAGAAAATGATTTTTAAAAAGTGGAGAAAAAGATGGCAACAGAGTAGAGAGCAGTACTGATGGCATTCTTGAGTGCTAGAGCAGCTGGAGGATAGGGTAGGGAGCACGAGATATCTGCAGGTCCCTAAGAATTGGAGCAGTAAGCATCTGGACTCAGGGGTGCACAGCCCAGAGGCTGCAGAGACCTACAGGAGTGCAGGTGAGACTGGCCCGCAGGCCAAGGTCGATTCTGAACAGTGGTGGCTCTACCTAGAGGGGCATCTCTAACTGAAAACAGTTCCAGGGTCCCTGGCCACTAGAAATCTGAGCAGTGAAGTGTGCACAGTGAGTTCAAACTCCAGAGGGAATGCGGAATTGAACTCCTGCAGGGGAGAGACTGTGTGAGAGCCTTGATCTGGAGACTGAGAGACTGACAGACTGACAGAGGAAGCTCCTCCCTGGGCCAGAGGTGGAGGAGAAGAGGACCCTGGGAGCAAGAGCAGGTAAGCAGGGAAGTAGCTAGAGTGGCAAGAGGGCCAAAAACTGTGCCGTTGAGCCGCAAGGGAGAGAGTGGCTCAGAGCCCTTGTGTGGGGCAAGGCCCAACCCCACACACCCACACCAGTGCTCAGGCTCCCACTAAGACTTGAAGTCACACTACTGTGCCACCGGGCAGAAAGTGGCTCAGAGCCCAAGCAAGGAGCAGGGCCCAGCTTTGCCCATCCACACCAGGTCTCGGGCTCCCACAAAATTTGAAAACTGCACACTAGTATCTTGCAGCTGGTGCAAATGGTATGCCCACTGCACACAACAAAGGCCTCCTCCAGGAACTGGATGGAGAGGAGTAGCGTTAGACAGCAAACTATGCTGTGGACCCTCTGGGGAGCCAGGCACTCATCACAGATGCAGTGGTGAAAAACACCTCAAAGAGCTGGACTACTTGGAGTGTTAGTCTTAGCCCGAGGGGAGCCAGGCGCTATTAGGGGACAGGGGCTACCTCCTCCCGGAGCTGCGGGGATAGGAACAGCCATCACAGGAGCCAGCGAGGTTGAAGGCCCCCCCACATTGGAGCCAGGTGACTATCACAGGCAGGAACCTCCTCAGGAGCTGAAGGGGGAGCAGCAGCCATAGACACCACAGAAGCACCCTGCCAGGTCTTCACACAGAACCAGTGAGAGAAGGGAGGGCCCCAAAACATCAGCAGCACAGAAGCCCAGCTAGGCTAGTAGAGGCCCAGCCTACCTGGGGGTCTGACACTCAGAATCAGCCCTGAGTGTGACAACCATAGGCTCTGCCACTCCAAGACCATACAGCTAGACTATAGACTGCAGAGACCTGACCAAGAAAATGAGACAAAATCAGGAAGTGGATCACTGCTAATTTCAACCACCTCAGTTACACCGAGAGCTACATGAACTATTAATCCCTAACATGTCCTTTTCAAAAGTTACTTCCAACCCTCACAATTAGTGCATTTTAAGTAAATACTGTTTATAGCATAGTGTACCCCAACTCACATATTTTTACTCCTCCCCTATCTCAATCCACCTAAATATCGAAGACCCTCCTCCTATTCTTGATTTAAAGTCTACTCAATCTCCTGCTACAACTCATTCCCAGTCCTCAATCTACGTATTCCTCCTCTGCCCAGCCACCTAAACTCTTTATTTTTTCTTTCCTTTTCTTTTCTTTTTTATTTTTTCTGCTAAAAGCACACAGGTCCTGGCTCCACCTGGACCAATCAGGGATCATTAAGGGTGAACAGGGAGGTAGATGTGGCAACTATATATATAGGCTTATAATTTTCACTTGCACTTGAGGCTTTCTGATTCTCCCCCTCTTCATTTCTATAGAATAGATAAGTTGGTTGTCTCTCTCATACCCCTGCTATCTTTGCTACTCCTTAGCATCCTTCAAAATTATTAATACTTTAGTCAACTTAATCATTTTTTCACCTCATACAACAGTCTTAATATATCTACATCTCTATTAAGACTGGCTCAGTTGCAGCTGAGGATGTGATTAAGTGCAGGGGTTACATTGGAGGGTATGGGTATATAGTCACATTCATAGGCAATCAAAAAGAGGAATAAAGGAGAAAGGCATCTCTGAAGGTGTGGTTGTTTTGCCTGGACTGGTGGTTCTGTTTTAGGAGCAGCTCCAAAAGAGTGTAGGAGACGGAATAGAAGGAATGTCTCTCAATCAGCCAACTGGAAGGAAAGGAGCAACATACACAACCAATCCAAAATATAACCAGACAGCCCAAGTTAACAACATAAAGGCCACCCCAAGAGCAACAAGTGGAGAAAATCTAGGAGACTGCAACACTGAACTTCACAAATCTCCTAACACAGAAGGGTGCTCCACAAAGGCAGAGAAGCAAAGCAGATTAATCCAAGAAAAAAACAAGCAATAACAGACACATAAAATGGTGGAGAAAAGAATCAGTACGTAACCAAAAGGAAAGGAAGAATCCCCAGAAAGATCACTAAATGAAGCAGAGGCAAACAAACTATCAGATATGGAATTCAAAAGAATGATGATACAGAAGCTCAATGAGCTCAGCCAGTTCAAGGAAAACTATAAACAACTCCAAGGGTACTACAAAGAACTCCAGAAGAGATACAAGGGAATTACTGAGAGCTACACCAGCATCAAAAAGCACTTAGAAACTATCAGTAAGAGCCAGGAGGAAATGAAGAATACAATTTCTGAATTGAAGAATAGAGTAGAAGGAATCAACACTAGGCTAGAGGAAGCAGAGGACTGGATAAACAAGTTGGGAGGACAATGTAGACAAATATTCCAAGAGAGTACAAGAAAATGAAAAAAGGGTGAACAAGAGCTGCAGGACAACATGAAATGCAATAACATCTGTATCATAGGGATACCAGAAGGAGAAGAGAAACAAGGAATGGAAAACCTGTTCAAAAAAGTAATAAGAGAAAATTTCCCTAACATGATGAGTGAAAATGTTACTCAACTTCAGGAAGCACAGGGGGTCCCAATGAAGATCAACCCAAACAGACCAACTCCAAGACACATTATAATTAAAGTGGCAAATTTCAGAGACAAAGAGAGATTCCTAAAAGCATCAAGAGAGAAACAGCAAATAACATATAAGGGGGCTCCGTTGAGGCTATCAAAAGATTATTCAACAGAAACAATACAAGCCACAAGGGAATGGCAAAAAATATTCCAAGTAATGGGAAACAAAGGCCTGCAACCAAGAATACTAGCAAGGCTCTCATTCAAAATGAAAGGAGAAATAAGGGGTTTCCCATAAAAAGAAGAGTAACAAAATACATCTCTCCCAAACCCGCACTGCAAGAAATGCTAAAGGGTCTGCCTTAAAAAAAAAAAAGAAAGAATGAAAGAAAGAAAGAAAGAAAGAAAGAAAGAGAAATAGTCAAAGAGGAACACAGGTACAAAGTGGGAAAATGACAACAAATAAGTATCAATCAATAATAACCTTAAATGTAAATGGATTAAATGTGCCAATCAAAAGGCACAGGGTAGCCCAATAGATAAGAAAAAATGACCCACATATATACTGTCTTCAAGGGACCCACCTCAGAATAAAAGATCGACACAGATTGCAAGTGCAGGGATGGAAAAATATGTATCAAGCAAATGGACATGAAAAAAAGGCTGGAGTAGCAATACTTATAAAGACAAAATAGATTTTACAATGAAGGCCATAAAAAGAGATAAAGAAGGACATTTCATAATACTTAATGGAACAATCCATCAGGAAGAAATAACTCTGGTAAACATATATGCATCCAACATAGGAGCTCCGAAATATATAAGGAAAATCTTGGAGGACTTCAAGAAGGATATAGACAGCAACACACTAATTGTAGGGGATTTTAATACCCCACAATCAATAATGGACAGATATTCCAAACAAAAAAACACCAAGGATATTTTGGCATTGAACAACACTCTAGAGGAAATAGCCCTAACTGATATATACAGAACATTTTACCCCAAAGAAGCAATATGCACACTCTTTTCAAAGGCACATGGAACATTCTCTAAGATAGACCACATGGTAAGTCACAAGACAAGCCTCCACAAATACAGGAAAACTAAATTCGTACCAAGCATCTTCCCAGATCACAATGGCTTGAAACTAGAAACCAACCTCAAGGGAAAAAATCAAAAACACTCTAACTCATGGAGACTGAATAATATGTTTTTAAATAATTAATGGGTTAACAATGACATCAAAGGTAAAATCAGAAAGTTTCTGGAACAAATGACAATGAATACACAACAGTCCAAAATCCATGGGACACAGCAAAGGCAGTCAGAGGGAAATTCATAGCAATACAGGATGAAGTAAAAAGGATAGAAGAAGCTTATATAAACAATCTAATCATAAAGCTGCAAGAACTAGAGGAGCAACAACAAACAAAGCCCAAAGCAAGTAGGAGAAAGGAAATCATCAAAATAAAGCAGAACTAAATAACTTAAGAGACTAAATCTACAATTTGAAGAATCAATAAGTCCAAGAGGTTGCCCTTTGAAAAAAATGAAAATTGACAAGCCTTTATCCAGACTCATAAAGAAAAAGAGAGAGGACCCAAATAAACAGAATCAGAAATAACAGAGGAAAAATCACAACTGATACTTCAGAAATACAAAGGATTGTAAGAAATTACTACAAATATATGACAAAAAATATGACAACCTGGGTGAACTGGACAAATTTCCGGAAATGTATAATCTACCAAAACTGAAAACCAGAAGAAGCAGAAATCTTGAATAGACCAATAACAAGTGAAGTTGAAGAAGTAATCCAAAATCTTCCAAAGCACAAGAGCCCTGGACCAGATGGATACATCAGTGACTTCTACAAAACATTTAGAGAAGCACCAACTTCTATCCTTCCCAACCTATTCCAAAAAACAAAACAAAACAAAACAAAAACAGGAAGAGGGAAGACTCCCAAACTCTTTCTATGATGCTAATATAATTCTAATGCCAAAACCAGGTCAAGACACAAATAAGAAAGAAAACTATAGGCCAATATCTCTGATGAACATAGATGCTAAAATTCTCAACAAAATATTGGCCAACTGGATTCAGCAGTACATTACAAAGATCATACAACATGATTAAGTGGGTTTCATCCCATAGATGCAAGGATGGTACAACATTCATAAATCAATAAATGTAATACACCACATAAACAAAATGAAAGATAAAAACCATATGATCATATCAATAGATGCTGAAAAAGCATTTGATGAAGTACAGCAACCATTTATGATAAAAACCATCAGCAAAATGGGAATAGAGGGAACATACCTCAACATCATAAAAACCATATATGAGAAACCTGAAGCCAACATCATACTTAACGGGAAAAAACTAAAAGCTTTCCCCCTAAGATCAGGAATAAGACAAGGCTGTCCACTTTCTCCACTTCTATTCAACATTATCTTGGAGTTCCAGCCATAGCCATCAGAGAAGAAAAAGAAATCAAAGGTATCCAAATTGGAAAGGAGGAAGTCAAACTGTCATTATTTGCAGATGATATGATAGTGTATATACAAAACCCGATAGCCTCCACGAAAAACTTACTTCACCTAATAAACAAATTCAGTAAAATAGCTGGATATAAAGTCAATATCCAGAAATCAAAAGCAATTTTGTATACAAATAATGAAACATCAGAAATAGAAGCAAGAAAATAAATCCTGTATACCACAGGAACAAAAAAAAATAAAGTACTTAGGAATAAACTTAACCAAGGAGGTAAAAGATCTATACTCAGAAAACTACAGAACATTGAAGAAAGAAATTAAGGAAGATACAAATAAATGGAAGCATATACCATGTTCATGGAAGGCAAGAATTAACATTATTAAAATGTCCATACTACCCAAACCAATCTATAGACTCAATGCAATCTCAATTAGAATACCAATGACAGACTTCACAGAAATAGAAAAAATGCTTCAAAAATTTATATGGAACTAAAAATTTCATGAATAGCTTCAGCAATCTTGAGAAAGAAAAACAAGGCAGGAGAAATCACAATACTGGACATCAAACTATACTACAAGGCTACTGTCATCAAAACTCTCTTGACACGGCATAAGAATAAACATATAGATCAATGGAACAGAATAGAGAGCCCAGAAATTAACCCAGGACTCTATGGTCAATTAATATTTGATGAAGGAGAAAGGAACATAAAATTGAGTAAAAACATTCTCTTCAACAAGTGGTGTTGGGAGAATTGGACAGCAACATGCAAAAACATAAAACTAGACCACCAGTAGCACAGTGGATAAGGCGCCGACCTGCGAACCCAAAGGTCGCAGGTTCGATTCCCCAGCCAGGGCACATAACAAGGTTACAAACCAGGTCTCCAGTCAGGTCTGTGGCTGAAGGCAGGTGAAAAGCAACCATACATTGATATCTCTCTCCCTCTCTGCCTCTCTCTCTTCCCCTCTTTCTAAAAATAATAAATAAAATCTTTAAAAAAAAAAAAAACTAGACCACCAACTTACACCATGCACCAGAATAAACTCAACATGGATAAAAGACATAAGCAGTGCCACCATAAAAGTCCTGGAGAAAAATATAGGCAGTAAACTTTTAAATATCCTATGCAGAAATATGTTTACTGATACATCACCAAAGGCAAAGGAAATAAAGAACAAATCAACAAATGGGACTATATCAAATTGAAAGTTTCTGTTCAGCTAAAGAAAACACCAGCAAAATTCAAAGGGAACCAATTATATGGGAAAACATATTTGCCAATGATACCTCAGACAAGGGTTTGATCTCCAAAATATATAAAGAACTAATGAAACTCAACACCAGGGAGACAGACAGCCCATTAAAAAAATAGGCAAAAGACCTGAACAGACCACTCACTGAGGAAGACATACAAAGGGTCCAGAGGCATATGAAAGAATTCTCAACATGACTAGCCATCAGAGAGATGCAAATTAAAACCACAATAAGATACCACCTCACACCTGTCAGAATGACAATCATCAACAAATCAAACAAGTCTTGGTGAGGATGTGGGGCAAAGGGAACCCTGGTGCATTGTTATGGGGAATGCAGGCTGGTGCAGCCACTATGGAAAATGGTATGGAGTTTCCTTAAAAAACTAAACATGGAACTGCCTTTTGATCCAGCAATTCCACTCCTAGGACTATACCCGAAGAATCCTGAAACACCAATTCATAAGAACCCATGTAATTCTATGTTCATAGGTTTACAATAGCCAAATGCTGGAAGCAGCCCAAGTGCCCATCAGTGGATGATTAGATCAAAAAACTTTGGTACATTTACACAATGGAATACTACAGAGCAGAAAGAAAGAAGGAAGTCCTACCCTTTGCAACAACATGAATGGAACTGGAAATTATTCTGCTTAGTGAAATAAACCAGTCAGTGAAAAACAAATACCATATTATCTCACCTATTACAGGTAAATAATGAACAAAACAAACAAGCAAAACAGAACCAGATATATGAATACATTGAATAGGCCTTCAGTGGGTAGTGGGAAGGGGTGTGGGGGGATGGAGGAGGTGGAGGCAAAGAAGGGGAGCAGTTTAGACAAGAACCTAGTATGGAAGAACCATGGACATGGACAACAAGTGCAATTGACTTTGTAGGGGAGTGGGTGGATGGGGAATGGGACAGAGTGGAGTAAAATACAGATGGATGTAATACAACAACAATAAAATTAAATTTAAAAAAAAATTGAAGAGTGGCTCAGGGGATAAGGCACTGCCCTGCGAATCCAAAGGTCACTGGTTCGGTTCCCAGTCAGGGTACATAAGAAGGTTGCAAGCCAGGTCTCCAGTCAGGTCCGTGGCTGGAAGCAGGTGAAAGGCAACCATACACACATCTATGTTTCTCTCCCTCTCTGCCTGTCTCCCTTCCCCTGTCTCTGAAGATAATGAATAAAATCTTAAAAGATAAAAGAAGGAAGGGAAGAAATATTATGGGAACTGTTGGATTCCATTTGAAGAGTCAACATAAGACTAATCAGTATAACAGAAGAAGAAAAAAGAAAGAAGGAGCAGAAAGGTTATTTAAAGAATTAATAGGTGATAACTTCCTAAACTTGGTGACATAACTGGACATATGTACAAGTGCATGAAGCTAATAGTCCCTCTCCAAGACACACTGTAATGATGCTGTCAAAGTTCAATGACAAAGAAAGAAACTTAAAGGCAGCAAGGGGGATAAAAAGAAATTAATCTACAAAGACACCTGCCCCAATTACACTATCAGCAGATTTGTCAGAAGAAATTCTACAGGCCTGGAGAAAATGTAATGGCATATTCAAAATACTGAAAGATTAAAATTGCCATCAAAGAATACTCTATCCAGTAAAAGTATCCTTCAGATATGAAGAAGAAACAAAGGGTTTCCTAAATAAAGGCTGACAGAGTTTACCACAACTAGACCTTCCTTACAAGAAATTTTAACAGGACTTCTACTACAGAAGGTCACACCAACAAGGCTGGGAGTCCAAGCAAATTAATCTAAGAAAGTAGAAACAAACTAAAAGAGACACCTAAAATGGGGAGAAAAAGAAACAATCCCTCACTGAAAGGAAATGCAGAATCCATAGAAAGACTGCTAAGTGAAATAGAGACAAGCAAACTATCATACATGGAATTCAAAACAATGGTTATGAGGTACTCAATGAGCTCAGCAAGCTCAAACAAAACTACAAAGAACTTCAGGGGAACTACGAAGAACTCCAAGGAATCTACAAGGAACTAAGAACTACACTAGCATTAAAAAGGACAAAGAAACTATCAATAAAAGGGAGGAAGAAATGAAGAATACAATTTCTGATTTGAAGAACACAGTAGAAGGAATCAAAAACAGGCTAGAGAAAGCAGAGGGTTTGATCAATGAATTGGAGGACAACAAAGAAAAGAAAATCCCAGACAGTGCAACAAAATGAAAAAACTGAAAAGAAATGAAAAGGTATAAAGAGAGCAGCAAAACAAAATGAAATGAATAATATCCATATCATAGGAACACCAGGAGGAGAAGAAGGGGAGTAAAGGATAGAATACCTGTTGTAAAATGTAATGACAAAAAACCTCAGCAGAAAAGGTGCTGGCCTGCAAGTCCAAAAGTCGCTGGTTCGATTCCCCAGCCAGGGCACATAACCAGGTTGCAAGCCAGGTCTCTAGCCAGGTCCATGGCTGCAGGCAGGTGAAAGGCAACCATACATTGATGTCTCTCTCCCTATCTGCCTCTCTCCCTACCCCTCTCTCTAAAAATAATAAACAAAATTAAAAAAAAAAAGAAAAGAAAAATTCTGCAACTTGGTAAGAAAAAAAGCTATGCAAGTCCAGGAAGGACAGATGAACCCAAGGAGACCTATACCAAGACACATAATAATTAAAATGGCAAAATTCAAGGACAAAGGTAGAATCCTAAAGGCAGCAAGAGAGAAACAGCTAGTAACATACACGGGAGCTCCAATAAGGCTATCAGCTGATTTCTCAATAGAAACACTAGGAGACAGAAGAGAATGGCAAAAAATATTCCAAGAAATAAAAAGAAAAGGCCTACAATCAAGACTACTATAACCAGAAAGGCTCTCATTCAAAATGGAAGGTGAAATAAAAAGTTTCCAAGAAAAAATTAAGCTAAAAGAATACATCTCCATCAAACCAGCATTGCAAGAGATGCTAAAAGGATTGCTATAAGAAGAGGAAGCAAAAGAAAGAGGGGGTAAAAAAAAAGAGGAACACAGGTACAAAGAGAAAAAAATACAATGAATAAGTACCTTACATGTAAATAGATTAAATGCTCCAATCGAAAATCACAGGGTATCTGAATAGACAAGAAAACAAGACCTACATATATGCCATCTACAAGAGACCCAACTCAGAACAAAAGATCTACACAGACTGAAAGTAAAGAGATGGAAAAAATATTTCATACAAATGTACATGAAAGAAAAGATGAGGAAGCAAAACTTATATCAGACAAAACAAAGATCATTAAAAGAGATAAAGAAGGACATTTGATAATATTTAATGGAATAGTCCATCAAGAAGGCACAACATTTGTAAAACATACATAAACCCAATATAGGAGCATCCAAATATATAAGAAAAATCATTGAGGACTTCAAGAAAAATATACATTTGTAGTAGGGGATTTTAACACCCCATTGTAAACAATGGACAGATCTTACAAGCAAAGAAACACCAAAGATATTATGGCATTGAACTGCACTCTAAATCAAATGGACTTAACTGACATATCCATGACTCAACATGGATAAAAGTTATATATATATATATATATATATAACTTTTCACCCCAAAGAAGCAAAATGCACAATCTTTTCAAATACTCATAGCACACACTCAAAGACAGACCACACGGTGGGATGCAAAACAAGCCTCCAAAAATTAATGAAAGTTGAAATTATATCAAGCATCTGCTCAATTCACAACAACTTGAAACTAGATACCAACCTCAAGGGAAGTACCCAGAAACACTGAAATTTATGAAGACTGAATAACATGCTACTAAGTAATGAATGGTATAACAATTAGGTCAAGGAAGAAATAAAAATATTTCTGGAAACAAATGAAAATGAACACACAAAAGCCCTAAATATATAGAACACAGAATGACAGTTCTGAGAGGTAAGTTCATAGCAATACAGGACTACCTAAAAAGGATAGAAGAATCTCAGATAGCCCTGGCTGGTGGTACAGTGGATAGGGCACCTGCCTGCGAACCCAAAGGTCCCTCGTTCGATTCCCAGCGAGGGCACACATAACCAGGTTGCAAGCCAGGTCTCCAGCCAGGTCTGTAGATGGAGGCAGGTGAAAGGCAACCGTACATTGATGTCTCTCTTCCTCACTGCCTCTCTCCCTACCCCTCTCTCTAAAAATAATAAATAAAATCTTAAAAAAAAAAAAGAATCTCAAATAAACAACTTAACCCTACAACTACAAGAACTAGAGAAATAACCAACAAAAGCCATGAGTAGTAGGAAAGAAATAATCAAGTTCAGAGCAGAATTAAATGACATAGAAGCTAAAAGAACAATTTTTTGTAATTTAATTTTATTGTTGTTGTATTACATTTATCCATTTTTTCCCCCACTGCTCTCTCCTGTTCCACCCTCCCCATTCCCTTCTTCCACAGTCAATCCCACATGTTTTCCATGTCCATGGGTCATCCATGCTAGTTCTTTGACTAAATTACTCCCCTTCTTTGCCTCTTTCTCCCCCGCCCCCTTCAACCCTGAAAGTCTATTCCTTATATTCATGTTTCTGGTTCTGTTTCACTTGTTTGTTTATTTTTTTTATTAATCTCCTGTATTGGATGAGATGATAAGGTATTTGAATTTCACTGTTTGGCTTATTTCACTAAGTGTAATACTCTCCACTTCCATCTATGTTGTCACAAAAGGTAGGAGTTTGTTCTTTCTGCTGTGTAGTATTCTGTTGTTTAAATGTCATTTTTGTATATCAACAATGAAACATCAGAGGTAGAAACTAGAAAACAAATCCCATTTGCAATAGCAACAAGAAAAATAAAGTACCTAGGAATAAACTTAACCAAGGAGATAAAAGACCTATACTCAGAAAATTACAGAACACTGAAGAAATAAATTAAGGAATAAATTAAATACAAGTAAATGGGAGCATATACCATGCTCATGGATAGGAAGAATTAACATCATTAAAATGTCCATACTACCCAAAGCAATTTATAGTCAATGCAATACCTATTAAAATACCAACAACATATTTTACAGATCTAGAACAAATTTTTGAAATAATTACATGGACCCAAGAATGACCTCACATAGCCACAGCAATCTTGAGAAAGAAGAACAAAGTAAGAGGAATCACAATACTGGATATCAAACTATATTGCAAAATCATTGTAACCAAAACAATCTACTACTGGCATAAGAATTGACATATAGATCAATGGAATAGAATAGAAAGCCCAGAAATAAACCGAGGTGTCTATGGTCAAATAATTTTTGACAATGGGGGAAGGAGCATAAAATGGAGTAAAAATAGCCACTTTGACAAGTGGTGTTGGGATAACTGGACAATGACATGCAAAAAATGAAACCAAAAAGTAAAAAAATTAAAAGAAACTAGACCACCAATTTATATCACACACCAGAAAAAACTCAATATAGATAAAGACTTAAACATAAGACATGCTACCATTAAAGTCCTAGAGGAAAATGTAGGTCGTAAAATTTCAGATATTCTCTGCAGCAGTATTTTCACCAATATTCCTTTGAGGGACAGGGACATAAAGGAAGTAATTAAAAAATGGAACATCAAACTAAAAAGTTTCTATTCAGCTAAAGAAAACATCAACAAAATAAACAGGGAAACATTCATATGGGAAAACATTTGCTGTTATACATCAAACAAGGGTTTGATCTTCAAAATATATAAAGAACTTATATGACTCGACACCAGAAAGACAGACAACCCAATTAAAAATGGGCAAAGGATCTGATCAGATGCTTCTTAGAGGATGACAAAGAACCCATAGGCATGTGAAAGAATGCTCAATATCATTACTCATCAGAGGGATGCAAATTAAAACTACAATGAGATACCACCTCACACCTGTCAGATTAGCCATCATTAACAAATCAACAAACAAGTGCTGGCAAGGACTGGGAGAAAAGGGAGCCTTAATGCACTACTGGTGGGAATGCAAATAGGTGCAGCCACTATGAAAAACAATATGGAATTCCCTCAGAAAATTTAAAATGGAACCCAGCAATTCCACTGCTAGAATTATACTGGAAGAACCGTTAAACACCAATTCAGAAGGACCTATGCACCCCTGTGTTCATAGCAGCACTATTCGCAATGACCAAGTGCTGGAAACAGCCTAAGTGCCCATCAGTGGATGAATGTATCTAAAAACTGTGGTACAGTTACACAATGGAATACTACATAGCAGAAAGAAAGAAGGAACTCCTACCTTTCGCAATAGCATGGCTGGAACAGGATAGTATTATGCTTAGTGAAATAAGCCAGGCAGTGAAAGACAAGTACCATATGATCTCACTCAATACAGGAAACTAATAAACAAAATACACAGAGGAACAGAATGGAACAGAGACATGGAACAAGGAGCACAATGATGATGACCAGAGGGGTAGGTGAGAGGGTGAAAAAAGGAGGAGGGTTTAAGTCAAGGAGCTAGTATGAATGACCTGAGGACATGGACAATGAAGGGGTTTTCACTTTGGGAGATGGGATGGCATGGACAGGGCAGAGGTGAGCAATGGATAAAAAATGAAACAATTGTAATACAACAATAAATTAATAATTTTAAAAAACAGACATATTTAGAATATTCCATCCAATAGTAGTATAATATACATCTTCTCAAGTGCACATGGAGTATTTTACAGCATAGATCATATGATAGGCCACCAAAAAACAGTTACCAAATTAAGACTGAAAATCATACCAATATTTCTGACCACAATGGCATGGAATTAGAAATAACAACAAAAAACAATTGGTAGATCTCCAAATATATGGGAAACATATAATGCATTACTAAACAACCAATGTGTCAAGAGAAATAATGAAGATATTAAAAAATTAGTTTAAAACAAATAAAAATGAAAATATAACATCAAATTTAGTGGGAGGGCCTGGCTGGTAGCTCAGCAGATAAGGCGCTGGCCTGCAAACCCAAAGGTCGCAGGTTCGATTCCCCAGCGAGGGCACATAACCAGGTTGCAAACCAGGTCTCCAGTCAGGTCTGTGGCTGGAGGCAGGTGAAAAGCAACCATACATTGATGTGTCTTTCCCTCTCTGCCTCTCTCTCTTGCCCCTCTTTCTAAAATTAATAATTAAATAAATCTTTTAAAAAAATTAGTGGGATATGTAAAGCCAGTTCTGAAAGGAAATTTTGTAATAATAAATGCATATATTAAGAAATTTAAAAAATCTCAAATAATCAACCTAACTTCATACCTCAAGGACCTAGAAAAAGAGGAACATTATAACTAAAAGTAGCAAAATAAAATAAATAATAAAAATTTAGGGTGGAAATAAATAAAATAGACACTAGAAAGACAATGGAAAGGATCAGCAAAACTAAAAGCTGGCTTTTCAAAAATGATAAAACTGACAAACAATTGGTTAGGCTAAATAAAAAAGAGAAGATTGAAGTAAATAAAAACGGGAACATCACAAATGATACTACAGAATACAGACAATCTTAAGAGGTTAATATGAACAATTATATGCCAACCAATTACATAACTTTGATTACAGTATACTGTTAAATAGTTCTATTATTGTTGTCATTAATCTCTTGCTGTACCCAATTTATAAATTAAACTTCATCATAGGTATGTTTGTATAAGAAAAATAGTTTATGTAGGGTTTTGTACTATATTTTATTTCAGACATCCAACCGGGGTCTTGGAACATATCTCTCATGAAAACAGATGAATTACTGTATTAGCAAACTAAATTAAAAAACATTAAATGGATCCTGTACCACACCAAAGTGGGAAATGACCCTGGGATACAAACATGTTTCAATATGAAAATTAATGTGTAATTTATCATAGCAGTACAATGAAAGACAAAAATCAATCATCTCAGTAGATGCAGAAAAAGTATTTGACAAGATACAACATCTTCATTATATAAAAACCCTTAAGAAATTGGGCACAGAAGAAACATACCTCAACATAATAAAGGCCATATATGACAACCCACCACTACCATAATACATAATGGAAAGGAATTGAAAGGGTTTCTTCCGAGATCAAAAACAATATAGGCTTCCTCACTCTCACCAGTTCTACTTGATAGAATACTGGAAGACCTAGCTAGAGCAATTAGAGATGATAGACGATAGATAGATAAATGATGATAAGATAAAAAGATAGATAGATGGATAGATGATAGATAGACAGAAAGATAAAGTAAGTAAGCATACCTCCAAATCAAGAAGAAGTAAAATTCACACTATTTGCTGATGATATAATCTTATATACAGAAAATCTTTTTAAAGAACTGTTAAAGTCCTGGCTGGTGGCACAGTGATTAAGGTGTCGGCCTGTGAACCCAAAGGTCGCTGGTTTGATTCCCAGCCAGGGCACATAACCAGGTTGTAAGCCAGGTCTCCAGCCAGGTCCATAGCTAGAGGCAGGTGAAAGGCAACCAAATATTGATGTCTCTCTCCCTCTTTACCTCTCTCCCTTTCCTCTCTGTAGAAATAATAAATAAAATATTTTAAAAATTAAAAATTAATAATAAATTAAAAAACTGTTAAAGTTAATCAATGATTTCATCAAAGTGGCAGGTTCAAAATAAACATACAGAAACTAGTGGCATTGTATATATTAATTATAAAGCATCAGAAAAAGAAATAAAACTATCCCAATCACAACAACATAAAAAACAATAAAATACTTAGGATCCAAGATGGAAATAGAATAGGTGGAAGTTACCTTCACCTCCTCCTAGGACCAAACTGTAATTATAACTAAATCACAAAACAACCAACATAAATAACCAACTGAAAACTAGCGGACTAGATTTTTATAAACAAAGATTTATAGTAGAAGTCACATCGAGACTGGTAGGCAGAGCATAGGCTCATGAAGGCCTGGCCTCACACCCACATGCAATATCCGATAATATGCAGGTATAGCTGAACTGTAAAGTTCTTCCTCGAGGAGCATGGCATCTCAGCCACACACTGGGATCCCCAGTCCAGAGCAACAGATCTGGGAAGAAAAGCCTACATAACATCTAGCTATAAAAATAAGCATCAATTCTGACCACCAGGGAGAAATGGAGTTAGACATCCAGATGCCCTCTAACATGGCCAGAGTACAAGTTCTCCATTTGCGGCTACTCACCCTAAACTGTGATGGAAGGAGGGCAGAGCAGACAAGAATCATGTGTAAAGAGGTGCTCCAGGCTCCCTTTCACATACCTTGGAAAGCACACATCTTGTGGAAAAGTCAGCTGCCTGGGTCCCCACCCTGTAGACACCTGGTGGCTCCTCGTTGCTGATATTGGCCTTTTCAGGAGGTCTGGGCACTCTCCAGAAAATACTGAGTTGAGTGGCTCTAGAAAGGAAGTTAATTTTCCCTTGCATGATAGACTGTACAGGGCCCTCAATTCACAGCCAAATCTTGGTCTGTTTAGGCCTCGCTTTGATAACACCTTAAGACTTGCCCCACCACTAAAGTCTAAGAGTACTTGCAAGGTGGCAGCTAAACTTGTTATATACCCTGGGACATTTTTGAGTGGCCTCAGACCCAGCATTGGCACTGAGTTTGAACCTGTATAAATCTAGTGAACATCATGCACCCCCACTTGATGTGTCACTGAGAACCTACCTCACACAACTCATACACTACCAAAGGCTCTTTTAATGACAGCCTAACAGGCAGCAAGTAGGAGGAGGCAGGCAGAGGCAGATTAGAATGCCTTGAGACCTTTGCTGACTAATGAAACAGAACAAAAACTGAGGATTAAATTCTGGCTATATGGTCAACTAATATTTGACAAGACAGTTCAGAACCCCATTAGGGGAAGGATGGTGTCTCTTTCCCACGTATTGCAGTGTAAACTGGAGAAAAACATGCAGAACAATGAAATGTGCCTTATCTTACACCACTAGCAAAATTAACTTGAAATGGAATGACTTAAGTATAAGTCTTGATATCATAAAACTCTTGGAAGAAAACAAAATGAAGACACTCACAAATACTGGTTTTAGCAATAATTTTTTGGAAATGATGTCAAAATCTCAAACAAAAGTAAAAATGAACAAATGCATCTACATCAAACTCAAAAGGTTTTGCCCAGCAAAAGAAACAATTTTTAAAATAAAACAGCAACCCACAGAATGGGAGAAAAATTTACAAGCCATCTATCAGATAAGGGGTTAATATCCAAAATATACAAAGAATGAACAGAATTTAATAACAAAATATGAAGTATCTGATTAAATAAAGCAAAGAACTAAAGAAACACTTTTCCAAAGAGGCTATCAAAATGGCCAATGGGCACATAAAATGATGCTAAACATCAGTAACCTTCAGGGACAGCCCAATAAAACCCACAATGAGATATGTTCATAGCAGCATTATTTCCAATAGCCAAACTTTAAAACAGTCCAAATGGCCATCAGTAAATGAGTGGATAAAAATATGGGGTATATTTACACAATAAAATACTTCACAGTTGTAAAACAGGAGGAACTCTTAGCCTTTGCAACAGCATGGACAGACCTGGAGGTTCTTATACTGAGCAAAGTAAGCCAGTCAAAGAAAGGCAAATACCATATGATCTCATATGTAGAATTGTAATGAACAAAATAAACTGACAAAATAGGACCAGAGGCACAGACACAAGAAACAGCCTGGAAAATCTCAGAGTGGGGAAGGGTAGGGGAGATGGGAAGCTATTAGCCAAAGAACATATATGCATATATTTATAGCCTATAGACATAGAAAACAATGTGGTGAAGGCCAGGGAAGGAGCAGGCTCTGGGTAAATGGGGGACAATTGTAATAGCGCCAACAATAATAAAATAAATAAAGATAAAAACAAAAACACAGTGAGCTACCACCTTCCCCTTTAGAATGGCTATCATATAGAAAAGAGACAGTAAGTGCTGACAAGGATATATTATAAAGGGAATGCTTATATACTGCTAAGAGGAATGTAAATTACTCCAACCACTATAGAAAACAATATGAAGGTCCTTCAAAAATTAATAATATAGATACTATATGATCAAGAAAGTCCACTTCTGTGTATGTGCTTACCAAAAAATGATAACAGGATTTTGGCAAGATATATGCACACTGTGTTTATCTCAGCATTATTCATGATAGCCAAGGCATAGAAATAAGCCAAATGCTCATCAACACATAAATGTGGTCTATATACACAATTCATGAGAAGGGAGGTTACCCTGCCACTTGTGATAACATGGATGGGCATGTTATTATGAGCACATTATACCTAGAAGATAAGTCATAAAATGGTAGTGACCAGGGAATACAGTTGCAGGGATATGCTTAATGATGTTTAAATGTAAAAACTTGTAACAAGTCATAAATAAGTCATAAAGATCTAATAAGTAGTATAATAAATGGAGACAGTAATATTGTACTATATCTGATTAATATGACTAAAGTTGTAATCCTAATATATAAATACATCAAAGTAGCACATTACATGTATTATATTTATGAAATACAACATGTCACCTTTATCAAATAAAAAAAGAAAAAAATGGGAAGAAAGAGCTACCAAAAGTATAAACTTAACTTAGCATTAATATATCATTCTCACCAGAAAAAACTGGGGAATATAACATTATATTAATTGGAAAGGAGGAAGTCAAACTGTCATTATTTGCAGATGATATGATAGTGTACATACAAAACCCGGTAGGCTCCACCAAAAACTTACTCAACCTAATAAGCAAATATAGCAAATTAACTGGGTATAAAGTCAATATCCAGAAATCAAAAGCATTTTTGTATACCAATAATGGAACAACAGAAATAGAAGTGAAAAAACAAATCCCATTTACCATAGCAACAAGAAAAATAAAGTACCTAGGAATCAATTTAACTAAAGAGGTAAAAGACCTGTACTCAGAAAACTACAGAACAATGAAGAAAGAAATCAAGGAAGATACAAATAAATGGAAGCATATACCATGTTTGTGGAGGGGCAGAATTAACATCATTAAAATGTCCATACTACCCAAAGCAATCTACAGATTCAATGCAATCCCAATTCAAATACCAATGACAGACTTCACAGAAATAGAAAAATACCTCAAAAATTTATATGGAGCCAAAAATGCCCACGAATAGCCACAGCAATCCTGAGAAAGAAGAACAAGGTAGGAGGAATCACAATACCAGACTTCAAACAATAATACAAGGCTACTGTCATCAAAACAGCATGGTACTGGCATAAGAATAGACATCTAGATCAATGGAACAGAATAGAGAGCCCAGAAATTAACCCAGGACTCTATATGGTCAACTAATATTTGACAAAGAGGGAAGTAACATCAAATGGAGTAAAAACAGTCTCTTCAACAAATGGTGTTGGGAGAACTGGACAGCAACATGCAAAAAGATAAAACTAGACCACCAACTTACACCATACACCAGAATAAACTCAAGATGGATAAAGGATTTAAACATAAGCAGTGCCACCATAAAGGTCCTGGAGGAAAATATAGGCAGTAAACTTTTGGATATCCTACGCAAAAATATGTTTACTGATACTTCACCAAGGGCAAAGGAAATCAAAGAACAAATCAACAAATGGGACTATGTCAAATTGAAAAGCTTCTGTTCATCTAAAGATGATATCAGCAAAATTCAAAGGGAACCAACTGTATGGGAAAACATAATTGCCAATGAAACCTCAGACAAGGGTTTGATCTCCAAAATATATAAAGAACTAATGGGACTCAACACCAGGGAGACAGACAGCCCAATTAAAAAATGGGCAAAGGACCTGAACAGACAACTCACTGAGGAAGATATACAATGGGCCCAGAGGCATATGAAAGAATGCTCAACATCACTAGTCATCAGAGAGATGCAAATTAAAACCACAATAAGATACCACCTCACACCTGTCAGAATGACAATCATCAACAAATGAACAAACAACAAGTGTTGGCGAGGATGTGGGGCAAAGGGAACCCTTGTGCACTGTTGGTGGGAACATAGGCTGGTGCAGCCACTGTGGAAAACAGTATGGGGTTTCCTTAAAAAACTGAAAATGGAACTGCCTTTTGATCCAGCAATTCCACTACTTGGACTATACCCAAAGAATCCTGAAACACCAATTCTTAAGAACCTATATACACCTATGTTCACAGCAGCACTATTTACAATTGCCAAGTGCTGGAAACAGCCTACGTGCCCATCAGTGGATGATTGGATCATTTACACAATGAAATACTATACAGCAGAAAGAAAGAAGGAACTACTACCCTTTGCAACAACATGGATGGAACTGGAGAGTATTATGCTTAGTGAAACAAGCCAGTCAGTGAAGGACAAATGCCATATGATCTCACCCATTACAGGACAGTAATAAACAAAACTAACAACAAGCAAAACAGAACCAAATATATAATACAGTGAATAGGCCTTCAGTGGTAAGCAGAAAGGGGGTTTGGGGGAGGGGGGAAGCAGGGGCAAGGAATGGGAGCAGTTTAGACAAGAACCTAATATAAAGGAACCATGGACATGGACAACATGTGGGATTGACTTTGGGGGTAATGGGTGTGTGGGGAGGGGGACAGAGGGGAGCAAAAATAGGATGGATGTAATACAACAACAATAAAATTAAAAAAAAAAAAAACATTATACTGACTGATAATTATAACTTTCCTTCTTTTCCTTCTAATTCAAGCCAAAATTATTTTTTCATTTTTAG
The DNA here is from genome assembly GCA_004026585.1 of Noctilio leporinus. Lineage (NCBI taxonomy): Eukaryota > Metazoa > Chordata > Mammalia > Chiroptera > Noctilionidae > Noctilio > Noctilio leporinus. Next base: position 9,402 of record PVIW01009654.1, on the reverse strand, counting down.
TAATGAATTAATTGATTTATGAACATATTGGGAATTTTGTCTGGGTTTAGTGGTGGCTAGCAATGTAAAAATGTGAATGTGTTTAATTAAGTAGTAGAAAATAATTAATTCCCGCTCTCAGATCTCTCTCCTTTTTTTTTTTTTTTTTTTTTTTTTAGATTTTATTATTTTTATTTTTAGAGAGAGAGGGGAAGAGGGAGAGGCAGAGGAAGAGAGAGACATCGGTTGCCTTTCACCTGCCTCCAGCTACAGATCTAGCTGGAGACCTGGCCTGCAACCTAATTACGTGCCCTGGCTGGGGAATTGAACCAGCGACCTTTGGGTTTGTAGGCAGGCACCTTATCCACTGTGCCACCAGCCAGGGCCCAGTTCTTTTTTATACTACTTTTGAGTAGCTTTGTCATCAGCAAAAGAAATTTAATAAATAAAGCCTATGAAAAACTATCCACTTAAAATATTAAACATGAATTTTTGCCTTTTGTTCCATGCAACAAGAACTCCCTGTAAATAAACAAATTCCTTTATGATTCAGCTTCATCTTATTGCACCAAAGATTAGTTAGCATACTTTACACTGGTGTTCTTCCATTACATTACATCTCTTTCCATAATAATTTCCAAGTATATTTGCAGCACTCTACTATAGGCAGGGAATAAGGAAAAGAATAAAAACATTATTTCAGGACTCTGACAAGTAATAAAATTTTAGTTAGAAATATATTACAGTTTATGTATTCTGATGCTTAACAAGGCACGTCAATTTATTTTCACTATCTTAGAAATAAGGTGTCCAACACTCAGAGGCAAATGAAACACTGTAAATTCTTCTGTTTTACTATGAGAAAAACTAAAAATGTGATGCTCTTTATGTAAAGAATCTCTCGGTAACTGACAGATTATATAAATAAAGCTGAACTGCTCATCCAGACCACACCTGTATTACTACATACTACGATCTGCTCCCTATAATCTTTAAATTCTAAGTAGCCTTGTCCTCGACCATGGGCCCCTCTCTGGGCATGTTGGTGGGAGTCAGACAATAGCCCCCGACCAATGATACCTCACTCACAAACTACAGTTGCATATTTCTGACCAAACTTTGAACCAGTCAAATCTTATATTCTCCCAAACACCTAATATTGGGAAAGGAAGAGACTAGACCATTTAAATGTGAAGCCAAGAGTAAAAATATGCTATAAAAGCCATCCAACAACACGGCAAGGTAATTTTTATATGAATTCCAAAATAATGAAGTAATTAAAAACAATATTGACTAGCTGACAGGACTCCAATTAAGTGAAGATTATAGCATCATCCAAGGAGAATCAGAGAGGGCAGGCACAAATTTCAAAAAATAAACAAAAGCCAGAAAAACAGTACCTGAGATGTCCAATCTGAGAACCCTTACAAAAAACCTCCTTTTATTCAGTGGCTCTCAGCTTGTAATCAGAAACACAGTGACTTCAGGAATGTCAAGTGCAACATCGGGAATATAGTCAACATCACTATAGTAACTGTGAATGGTGCCAAATGGGTACTTGAAATATCTGGGTGATCATTGCATAAATTACATGATTGTCTAACCACTATGCTTTATACCTGAAACTAATTTAAAATAATATTGAACGTACACTGTAATTAAATAATCAAGTTGAACAGAAAGGTCTAGTCAAGGGACAAGTTTAAAGGACACATGGACATGAACAATCCCCACTATGGTAGTGGCAAGGGGGGCAGAGGGGAACAATGGGGGAGAAAGTGAAACAACTGTAACTGAACAACAAAAAATAGTTTTAAAATGCAAAAAACTAAAGTTAAAAAATGGTGATTTCTGGAATAGTGTCTACTGGATAATTAGAATAGCCATTTCAGAATTAAGAAAAAAGCATTTCACAGAAATCTAAAATTAAAAAAAAACATAATAAAAATTTTCTCTTATTCAAACATCAAAGAAATTATACAAGTTTAAGATTATATCCACAAAGAGTACATATTTGTCTTAAACCAGTTGACATCACATGAAGCTTGAAGCTCATACAAAATATGTAATAGTTAACAGATGCATTGATTTTCTATAACTTAAAACAACTTATTATTTAACCATTCTGTATGAAAAGCCTAAGCACGGCTCAGGTGGGTTCTCTGCTCAGGGTTTCAAAGGTGGAATTCAAAGTGTCAGCCAGACTGTGTTCCCATTAGAGGCTTCACTAAGAAAGGATCCCCTTCCAAGCTTCCTCAGTTTGTTGTTCCTGTTCTTGTGGCTGGCTATAAGACACTCAGCTGCTAGAAACCATCCCTCCAAAAAAGGAGTTCACAAGATGGCTGTTTGCTTCCTCATGGCCATCAACAGACTGTCTCTCACCCCAGTCTACTATTGACAAAATCAACTTGTATGTCACATAATTATAGCATGGAATTCAAACACCTTTACCATATTCTATAAGCTAAAGTCTTAAGTTCCACCTGTATTCTAGGGTAGGGAATTATACAAAAGCATAGATCACTGAGAATCATCTTGGAATTCAGTCTACCACTTCAGGCAATTATTATCACCAAGAACTATACTTTTCTCTTTTCTGTTTCCAGATTAAGGGAATCAAAATTCTCCTCTGAAAATTTCTTCAGAAAATTGCAGAGAAATGTTACTTCAAAATACAAAGTCACATATAGCCACCTGTACTTAGCAATATTAATATATATTATCAAACTGCAAAAAATGTTCTTATAACAATGAACACTTACAAACAAAATAAGACTAACTTTAAAGGAAACAAATCCCAACCCCAAGACAAAACAGAGAAACATTTTCCATAACTTCTTCCACTCATCATTCAGAGAGATAACTGACAGATAGAGAAATAGCTGGATATTTATGTTTATACTGTGGTCATCATAACACAGACAAATAAGATAAGCCCTTCCTAATGTGCCTACAGTCTTTATAAAATTTTAGTGGCCATTTTACATTCCATCAGGTTGATACATCATATTTCAAGATGCCACTGTAATAGGTATTAGGTTTGTTGTCACCATAAATAATATTTGAAGTAAAAGTTTGCAAAAATAGGAATTATAAATAAAAGTAAATAATTACTTACATATTTCTTGAAAGGCATTGCCAAGCAGTTTTCTTAAAGTAGACTACCTATTTAGATAGGCTAAAGCAACACAGAAGTATTAAATTTCATTGTAACATCAAGCTTTATCTAATTTTTTGAGTTTAAGAGTTACAAAATTAAAACTTTTGCTTTAAGTCACATTACTTAAGTCTCTAGAAAGGGTAAAATACTTATCTATATTTATTTAAAGGTTATATTTTTATTAATATAAAGTATGTTCTTTGATCATTTTTCTACAGATGATTTGCACTTCAATCCATAGAAGCTCATTATATAATACAGGTCATGACTAACTGAAAACAATTTATTTAGCATTTTCTTTCCTTTTTTTTTTAAGATTTTATTCATGATGTTTAGAGAGAAGGGCAGGGAAGGAGGAAGAAGGGAAGAGAAACATCAATGTATGGTTGCCTTTCACCTATCTCCAGCTGGGTACCTGGCTGGAGACCTGGCTTGCAACCTGCTTATATGCCCTGGCTGGGAATACAACTGTGACCTTTGGGTTTGCAGGCTGGTGTCTATCCACTGAGCCACACCAGCCAGGATGCATTTTCCTCTTTTTTAATGCAATCTACATTAATGTATTTTATTAATCAATATCTAATTGGTTAATACATTTATTTCTAATTTCTGCTAATGCATCAAACCTCTAAAGATTTGTTATTAAATGTTTGCTAAATAAAACATTATTTTTTTACATTTAAGTCACTAATCTATATGTATTTCCATTTTTTATGCTAGGATTTTATACTAGTACATCTCTATTGTGACATTTATTAGACTTAATTTTAATTATCTCTCTATTTCTCTTTCTTAGCCCCTGCAATATTAGTTATTTAGGAGTCTTTTCTGTTATGCATCACTCCTAGCAAGCTTCTGGATCATAATAATTACTCAGTAAATGTTTACTAAATTGAAATAAGCAATACAGAGACCTTGATTTTAAAGAATTTTCAATCATATTATAAAATTTGTTACCAGAAAGTAATGACCTAAACAAATATTGCTGATATACCTTTCTCCCCAGCACCTATTGAATGACTTTTCTGGAACAAAGAGAGACAGAATTGTCAAGTTAGTAAGCTCAGAGCATTAATTCAAATGTAAGGCTGTGATGAAATCTCTAAAGGGGAAATTAGGCCCAAGACTGTTCTACTTTGGGTCAAGGGCCAGCAGAAAGGATGCCTATTGACATATTTGGAGACTCCACAGCTCAAAGGCAGCCCAGAAGGCCTCGGAATCTTCTGGACAGGAAACTTTCCCTCATTGTTGTCCTCCTAGGAAGGCCCACCCAACCTTCTTTGCCCCAGAAAAACTGTACTGAAGTCATAATGACAGGCTAAAGTACCCCTAACAATAACATGTAAGAAAGACCAAACAATAAGGGATACCTGGGGGCAAAGAAAGGAGTTAGCAAAGAGCTTCATCAGAGGACCAACAGCTTGCTGGCTAGCACAGTGCTGATCACTTTCCTTAATTATGCTCAGGTCCATTGTGATCTAACTTGACCTGACCATTGAAAGTGAAAAGAGTCATGAGTAGGCAAAGAAAAACAATAAAACCTACAAGAAGGAATAAGTTGCAGTAAGACAAAACAGAACACAAGGACAGAGAGCTGCTGGTGAAATAAGACACAAGAACAGATAAAGTCCTGATGAAATGAACCTGCAATGAGAGGCAAGTGACAAATTTCAAAAGAAATAAATATGATAAGAGGAAAGTGATGCAATTTACCATTGATAAGATTTTCTACAGATAATAAACAATTGTTGAGTGACAAAAGTAAACACAAAGAGAGTAGTATTGGCAGAGGGATAGTTTTGTAAATCAATAGAATAGAATACAGGCATCTGGAAGTAGGCCCCCCAAGATATGTTCAACTGTCTTTAAAAAAAAAAAAAATACAAAAGCATTTCAATGGAGAGATGATAGTTTTTTCAAAAAATGGTCTGCTACAATTTGTCCCAGCAAACCCACTTCTTGGAATATATCCAAAGAACCCCAAAACACCAATCAGAAAGGATATACACACTCCATGTTCATAGCAGCATTGTTTAGAATGCTAGTTAAGATCTGTAAACAGCTCAAGTGCCTATCAGTAGATGAGTGGATTAAAAAGCTTGGTATATTTACATGGTAGAATATGACACGGCTATGAAAAATAAGGAACTCTTACTCTTTGCAACATTATAGATGGACCTTGAGAACATTACACTAACAGAAATAAGCCCATTAGACATCATATAATCTCACTCCCATGTGGAATCTAATGAACAAAATAAACTAATGAACAATATTAAACTAGAGGCATAGATACATGAAAAAAATGGACAAATCTGAAAGGGGAGGCAGGCGGTAGGAGGGACTAGAAGAAATTAGTCAAAGACCATATATGCTTATATTCATAGCCTGCTGACACAGACAATGTGGTGAAGGCCAGGTGGGTGTGTGGTAGTACGGGGACTGTAATAGTGTCAACAATTAAAAAATATATGTAAGCACATTGAAAAGTAGAATAACAATCAATAGAAACACTGAATAATAACCAGCAAACAAGATTTTATATAAATATGAGGGGAGATCCAAAAATAGAATTTATTTTTTAAAATTGTGTATTTAATTCTTACATGTTTAAACTTTAGTCACCTTCAAAATACTTTCTCCATTTGATGCAATATACCAATCAAGACATTTTTTTCACTACTCAAAACAATCTTTGAGTGTTTCAGTTTTGATGCCTTTTGGTGCCTCTGCCATTTTTTGTTGTTGTTTCACCTCTTGAACATCGGCAAAGCATTTCCCTTTGAGGACTTTTTCATCTGAGAAACATCTCATCATGGTGAAATCGAGTGAACATGGAAGGTAGAACATGGGGGTCATGTTGGTTTTGGTAGGAAACTGCTGAACACTCAGCATGATATGGGCAGGTGCACTCATAATCAGCCGTCATGAAATGGGGAAACACAATGAGTCACAAAAAATTCACTGAAGCTGAATGCAGCCTCTTACAAAAACACCAGCTGATGCACTGATACAGAACACCAACTTAGCAAGGAAAAGCTCTACTAAGGGGATCACCCTCCAGAAGATAATTCCAGTTTCTTTTTGGGTCCACCCCCTCATAAATAAAATATAATTTCCTATACAACAAGTGGGAAATACACATTTTATCTCAATATCAGCAGAATAATTTTAAAAATAAATTTTACATTTGAACACACACACACAAAAAAGATCCAACAAATATAAAATCTGACAAGTTATATGGTCACATCTTGTGATTATAAACCAATACATTAGAAATCCATAATAAGTTTATAAAAATGAGCCCCTTTGAAATTTTATATTTTCCAAGTAGTCCCTAGGTTACAAAATAAATTTAAAATGCAATCACTAACTACCTACAAGACAATGAAAAGAAAAGACTACTTTGTATTAAAATTTTACAGATACAGATAGTCCTACTTATAAAAATGTATAGCCCTAAATATCACTTTTTAAGAATGAAATAATAGAACCAATATAAATATTTAAAAAGCTGCAAAACAAACTTTAAAAGAAATTGTATAAAGAAATTAACAAAGAAAAAAGTGGAAATATATAATAGAAGATCATCAAAAATTTATTCTGTGCTAAAACCAATAACGTACATACTATATCACAGGGCTTGATAAAGAAGAAAAATAAATTGCTGAAGCGGGCAAGAAGAAATGAACACAGAGATATAACAGATACACAGAAAATTAGGAAAAAATGTGACAATAATATACTCAAATCTTTGACAACATATTTGAACTTCAAACATAAATGAATAATCTTCTAAAAATACAAATTACCAAGATTTAATAAAAGTAGGAAAAAAACCCAAATCAATAATGATAATGATCAATTACACTTTTTAAAGGTATAAATAGGTCCAGGTTAATTTATAGTTGAACTGTTTCCAAGTTTTAGAAGACTCATAATTCCAATGTTATTTAAATATTCCAGATTAGAGTAATAAGTGGGAAGCTTCCTAACTCATTTTTTAAATTTCAAACCAGCAAAAATTGAGTTTAAAAACAGAAAATCATAGTCCAATTGGACTTGTGATTATATGTATATATTATATCAATAAAATATCATCTAATTGAATGTATCAATACTTGCAATATTTCAAAAGAATGATGCAATATATTCGAGAAGCAGGGTTTATTTCAAGAAGCCAAAGATGACCAAAAAATAAATTCTTATATCCAAACTTAAAGAAATATCTTTAATTATGTACTATTCTATAAATGGTACTAAAATTCACATGATAAAATTCAGCAGCAATTATTTATAAGAACTCCAGGTAAGACTGAAAGGCAATAAATCTACTAAATACTATATAAAAAGACAAACATCATTAAAATCAAAATGGCCCTTTATCACCATTGTCACCTAAAACTGGATTTTGAGATTCTTGTATATAAAAATAAAAAAATAATTGGCATTAACAAATGATATAAAATTATATTTTAGACATACATATTTTTAAATTGTTATTTACTTACTTCTAGAAAGAGGGGAAGGGAGGAAGAGAGGGAAAGAGACATCAATGTGTGGTTGCCTCTTGTGTATCCAACTGGGAACCTGGCCTGCAACCTAGGCATTTGCCTTAACTGGGGTGACCTAGCACTAGGTACAAAGTGATCTGCAGATGGCTGCTACTTGTGCTAGGCTTGGAGTTGTCTGGGAGAGGCCAAGCTGCAAACAGAGGCCACATGCTGCTAGGGACAGGCCTGAGACTGCTTAGCAAAAGGTATGTGATAATGCAGAGGCCAGATGCTGCATGTGTAAGAGATTTTATTAAAGTTTATAACATGAAATAAGATAAGCCAATTGTATTGGAAGAGCCATTGGAAACAGCTTGGATGGGCATGTAAGTTGGGTGATGAGGCATTTCAGGGAATCACCAGGGTCCAGTATACAGTGTGAGCTGCTTTGATGGAGACTCAGATAAGGTGCTTTCCTCCTTGCTCCTTGGAGATGGGCTCAGCAAAGAACAATGTGACAGCACCTACCTACATGGAAGCTCTCATAGAACTGTCAGCTCATTTCTCAAAAGAAACTTTGCAGGCCAGAAGGGATTGGCAAGAAATATTCAGTGATGAAAAGCAAGACCTACAACCAAAGTTACTCTACCCAGCAAGGCTATCATTTAGTCATAGGACAAATGAAAAACTTCCCAAGTCCTGGCTGGTAACAAAGTGGATTAGGCCTGCAAACCCAAAGGTCGCTGGTTTGATTCCCAGCCAGGGTACATAACCAGGTTGCGAGCCAGGTTGCAAGCCAGGTCTCCAGCCATGTTTGTGGCTGAAGGCAGGTGAAAGGCAACCATACATTGATGTCTCTCTCCCTCTCTGCCTCTCTTAAAATCTTAAAAAAAAAAAAAACCTTCCCAGACAAGAAAAAGCTAAAGTTCATCACCACCAAAACCAGTATTACAAGACATGTTAAAGGGTCTTTTTAAGAAAAAGAAGAAGAAATAAACATTACATGTGAATAATAAACCCATTGAAAAATCTTACCATTTGGGACAGCAAGGATGGACCTAAAGGGTATTATATTAAAGGAAATAACATCAGTCAGAGTAAGAGAAATGTTGTAGGAGTTGACTTATATGTGGAATCTAAAGAACAATATAAACAGACAAAACAGAAACATTCATAAAAGCAGAGAATACATTGATGATTGGCAAAGGAGAGGGAGTAGGGAACTGAGTGAAAAGGTGAAGGGATTGAGAAGTAAAGATTGGTAGTTATAAAATGGTAATGGGAGTATAAAGTACACCAAAGGAAATAGTAAAAAATATTTCAATAACTATGTACTGTGGGAGTGAGGTACTGGAAATATCAGAGGGAACATTGTAAAGTAAATAATTGTACTAACTACTATGCTGTATACCAGAAACTAATTCAAAATAACATTAACTGTGGACATGGACAAGTGGGATTGACTTTGGAGGGGGTGGGGGGAGTTGGTGAGGGGAAGGGAACAGATGGGAGGAAGAAGGGGATGGAAATAAAATACAACAACAATAAAATTAAATTAAAAATTAACAATAACATTAACTGCAATCAGTAATTAAAATTTTTTAAAGTAGCTCTTTAAAATATGTAAAATAAATGCATATAGTAAAAGCAAAAATTTTAATTCCCTTTAACTGTGAAACTTATGATAAACTATCTTGTACATGTCACATAGTCTCTACAATTATCAGCATCTTGGTTTTGTTTGTGTTTTTTTTTTTTTTTTTTTTT
>PVIW01009653.1:25681-50403 GCA_004026585.1 Noctilio leporinus | reverse complement strand
GGGGAGGGGGGAGGCAGAGGCAAAGAAGGGGAGCAGCTTAGACAAGAACCTAGTATAAAGGAACCATGGACATGGACAACAGGTGGGATTGACTTTGGGGGGAAAGGGTGGGTGGGGAGGGGGACAGAGGGGAGCAAAAAAGGGATGGATGTAATACAACAACAATAAAATTAAAACAAACAAACAAACAAACAAAAAAAAAAAATGTACCTGCCTTATGACCCAAAGATCCCACTTCTGGGGATTTATCCAAAGAAACCCAAAATACTAATTCAACATTAGTCTTAACAACAATTTATTATTTTGATTTGAAACCAAAATCTCAAGCAAAAAATGCAAAAATCAACAAGTAAGAATTGTATATTGAATTACATTTACAGTAAAGGAAACAATTTAAAAAACTGAAAAGGCAGCCTATTTTTAACCTACCAGTAAGGAGTTAGTATCTTAAAATATATAAAAATTTATTAACATTGTTCTATAACAAAAATTATAAATGGCAAAAAATTTTTTTTAATGAGTGGAATACTTGAATAGAAATTTTTCCAAAGATGATGACAAATGGCCAAGCTACATGAAAAGGTGTTCAACACCTTTAGTCATGAGGGAACTGCAATTCAAAACCTCAATGAGATATCTCCTTATACTGTTAGGATAGCTATTAACAAAAAGACAAGAGACTACAAACAGTGTAGAGGATGTGAAGTGAAGGGAATCCTTATGCATTGTTAATTGGTGCAGCCACTATGGAAAACAGTATGGAGTTTGCTTTAAAAATTGAAACAACCATATGATCCAACAATCCCACTTCTGAGTATATATCCAAAGGAAATGAAATCTCTATCTCAAAGCGATATTGGCACTCCCATGTTTATTACAGTATCATTCACAGTAGCCAAAGCATGGAAAAACCTAAATACCCACTGATAGATGAATGGATAAAGATGTACACGCACACACGTACAATTATAACACAAGATTATAATGCAGCCATGAAGAAGAAGGAACTCCTGCCTTCTGTGACAATATGGATGGACCTCAAGAGTATGATGCTAAAGGAACTAAGACAGATAGAAAAAGACAAATACCATATGTTTTATATATGGAATCATAAAAACCTAACTTGTGAAAATAGAGACTAAAATAGTAGTTGCCAGGAACTATGGGTAGAGAAAATAGGGAGATGTTGGTCAAAGGATACAAACTTCTAGTTATAAGTTGAATAAGTTCTGGGGATCTAATGTACAGCATGGTTACAATAGTTAATAATATATACATATGTGTGTGTGTATGTATGTTTAAGGGAGCATACTTTAAATGTTATTACTGCAGAGGAAATGGTAATTATGTAAGGTGATGGACATGCTAATGAATATTATTGTGGTAATCATTTCACAACATATACATATATCAAGTCATCACATAGTACATGTTAAACTTGCATATGTTGTATGTCAGTTGTATCTTAGCAAAACTGAAAAGAAGGTATTACATAAAAACCAAGGGCAAACAAAATTTATAATAACATACCAATACTGGTTCATTGGTTGTGACAGATGTACAATAGGGGAATCTAGTGTGATGTACAAATGAACTCTTTGTACTATCTTTGCAACATTCTGTAAATATAAAGCCATTCTAAAATTTAAAAATCTAATTTTTTGAAAGGAAAATATTTAAGATGGCTGCACCCCATTTTTGTTGCAGGTCCTTTCTTAGAGAAAAAGATCAATGTGCTAATGCTCCTGGATGAAAAAGTAAATCTAGCTAGATGTTCACATATATAAAAGTTTCTATAGATAGCTCTTCAATGGTGGTAAATAAGGTTACTATTATAACATGAGCCATTTAATACAAATGCAATGATCTGTTTTGATGTTAAAAGTGTCATTTCTCTATGTAGTGTCCTAGGAGGTTACAATGGTACCATCTTCGCATACGGGCAAACAGGCAGCGGTAAGACTTTCACCATCACGGGTGGGGCGGAGCGCTACAGCGACAGAGGCATAATCCCGAGGACGCTGTCGTACATTTTTGAGCAATTGCAAAAGGTATGGAACTATAAGTTCATTTTTTAATTTGATATACTCAGCAGAAATTTACTCTGAGCAAAAAATTTATTGTGACATTATATATATATTGTCTCTAATTGGGAAAGTATTACTATGCAGTGATTATGGCCTTCATTCACTTTTAAGGGAAGTTTGGGATTTTGCTGAAGAAGTAGAAATTAAGAGGTGCTTCTCATGAAAGGGATGCTGTTTCAGCAAAGGCTCCCAGGGAGTTCCTTCTGATATACACATAGAGGTTAAACGAGCAGACAGCACATTTTCCATATCTTACATTTTCCATTAAGAAACTAAAGAATGCTCTTTTGCCAAAACAGACCTTTATTTTAGCTGCTAAAGCATTGAATAGGATAATGTGATTGTTCCTTTATCACACTTTTAATAGAAGCCCACAGGAATTACCAGAGCAAAAATCCTATTGCAGCTAATATTACTATACAGACAAATTCCCTATCCATATTATATGCATCATTTACTACACAGCTCCAAGTGCCTGTTGCTTTATCAGTATTTAATATAACATATAACACAACTAACAGTATAGTGATCCTTATCCTACTTGATATTTGGGAAAACTAAGTCTCAGATTAAATATCTTTCTCTGGATTCCTGTAAGTAGCTGATCTGGAGGTCATTACAGGTGTGTGTAATGCCAAACTGTGATTCTTATCACTGCATACACTGCCTCTGTATGCCAGACTGAATTTATTTTGTTGGTTGTATTTTAACAGCTTCTCTACAATGAGCCACGTCTCTGGGTTTCAGTTCTCCCATCTGTGAAAGTAGAGATTGAATGGTACTAGAGGATCTCTAGCATCCCTAGTATTTCCAACAATTGCTTGGTTGTACTCATTCTGTATGACAAATGTCCTAACTAGGTCAGTGTAACAGCCATTCCAAAATTTCTCAACTGTATGCTGTTTGCATTTTAAGTTGCAACAATGAGAAGAAATCGCTGAGATCTGCATAATTCTAATTTCTGTCCATAAAGTAGCAATTACCCATTAGTTCAGCTCATCTCTCATGAGCTCAGACATTCCAACTCTGCTTGCCAGAAAATTTGGAACAGAGTTGAGCATAGTGCATATGTTGGATTCAGATCCCTTCTTTTCATTTACTCATTTAGTTCTGACATTAGCTGTTTTTTCCCCCCTGGATTTCACAAACTGGGAATATATTTCTAATGGTTTTTATTGCCATGGTGTAATGTGGAAGCCTGTTGTCTTGGAAAGGTTGTTGAAGTTGGTGCCAGCCAACCTGCTTCTGCCCACAGCATGCTGACTTGGGGCAGTTTCTTAAAGGTTCAGGCTTGTGGAGTTGCTCTGAGAGCTGAGCATACTGTATTTAAAGATGCTGTTCTGTTCTTGGCACATAGTAGGTGCTCTATATGTGATAGTTATTACTACAGCTGTATATAGCAAGTCCTTGAATAGCATCATTTCATTCAAAGTCTTACTGTATAACATTGATGAGATGCCATAGGAACTTAACTCTTGTTTATATCCATTAGCCTATGGTAAAACTGGTTTTGTTATACATTGTTTCTCTTAAAGCCACAGAACCCATTGTCAATGTTAAGTAAGAACTTACTGTACTATATGTGCATACGGCCAAAAGATTTCTGACCAATTTCAAGAAACCCTTTGAAACTCAGAACAAAGCCAATCCCTCTGATAAAGTTAAACAGAACAAATCTTTCTCTAGTAGAAAATACATTTGTCTTAAAAAAATGTATCTATATTTACCAAAATGTGAGTACCGTTCTAAAAATCTACATGTCTCCCAAGTATGTACCATGTGCCACATTCATTGTTTTATGTTTTTCATTGACATTACTCTGAATCCTATTTTATTCTGGATGATCATGAGTTTGGAGAGAGGCCATCAAACTAATTTACAGCCAGAACAACTCTTTGTGAATGAATAATTTTCACAATGGGGAACAACACATTCATTGGAATCAAACTGAACTACAGCAAAACAAGTCAGAGGCAACTTGAAGTGCATCGTAAAGTTTGTCCACAGTGTAGAGCAAAAAAATGCAGGCAGGTACTCAGCTGTCCCCAATTTATTGCTTTAGAGTGCCACATGGTGCTCTCTGGAATTCTTAAATAAAACATTTGACTTATGCAAAGTATTTATTTCAAGATAAACAAGAGCCAGTACACACAGGATCCTAAAGTGCCTGTGAGTGTGATAGGAGCAAATATTCAACGGGGTTAAAAGAAGAAAATTGAGTCCACTTATTTTAGAAGTCACTGCTCATTATTTTTGAGTATTATGAGGTTCAAACTTGTTTTGGGGCAGGAGAAAAGGCTGTCTGCAGAAAACATGTGTGTTGCATTACAGTCTGGCAATCCTAAACACTGAAAGAAAAATAATAAGGAAAGGTAGTTTGCCACATAGTTTGGCGAATTTGATTCCAACGAAAGCCTAGAAAATGCAGAAACAGGGGAACCAAAGGCACATTATCCCTCTCATCCCGGGGCCATGGCCTGACATTTTCCTGACTTTTTATGATTTCTTTTCATTTCTGGAGGAAGAGAGTTTCTCCACTGCAAATGGACATACAAGTTAGCTGTTCTTTTTGCATTCTTTCCTTTCTTTTTCTATTCACATACAGAATACTCCATTTGAAGGCTTCTAGAAATAATGCAAATAATAACAGCAATAATAACAGCAGCAACAACTTATTGGTGCCTATTACAGATCACACATTTTGGGTAGGATTTTAAATACAGGCTTCTATCTCTGTTGCAATAGATCTGAAGGATAAGGATTATTATCTCCATTTTCATGGTCGAAAGACTGAGGATCACTCAATTTCAGAATGGCAGATCCAGTATTGAAGCCCAGTTTTTTGTCTGATGCATAAGATGAGCTCAGAAGCGTATGCTAAAACCTCAAAACCTCAAACCATAATCTGTGGAGTATTTCAGATATGCTCAGATATGTTTTAGGAATATATTATTTTAAACAGGATCTCAGAAGGTTTCCATGGCCTTTAATGTGCCCTGCAAATCTTCCAAAGAGAAACATTATATACAGGACTGGGCAAAAGTATGTTTACAGCTGTTCGTATGAAAAACTGCAACAGAGCCACGTTGAGGGGGTGGAGCTTTCCAAATTCCCACAGTTCATGGTTTGGGGGATGAAGGGTAGAGCCAATACAGCATTTAAGGTCCTTTGCATATTTGTGGCAAGCCAATAGCTAGATAATAGCTGTGCTGCTGCCCAGGTAAAAGGGCTGATGATGTGACTTAAGATACTTCTCATAACAATGACATATGGTGCTCTGGGTCAGCATTTAAAATTAGGGGAGAGCCATGAGGGAGGAGACCATGTGGTTTTCAAGGATGTAGAAGTGCCCCACCCCTTGGGTCTGCCCTGAGGTCTGGTGTGAAAGAAGGTGCCATGAAGTTTTGAATTAAGAGCTGGAGTAAGAAAGAGGAGACCCCAGGGAGGCCTGCCTGGAGAGCCCAGCCTGACAGCAGATGAGGCTGAAAGTGTGGGGACCAGCCTAACCAAGCACGTTTTAGTGGGGAGATGCCGGGAATGCTGAGCTGTGGACTTATGCTTTTGCGAAACTGGCCTGGTTTGGCAGGGGAAGGCAGTACTATGTGTTTTCAGGTGTGTTAAAGGGAGTGGGACATGACAACAGAAACCCGCCATTATTCTGAATCTGTAAAGCTTTTAAATAAACCCCCTTTCCTTTTTCACCAAACTTGTATTGAGTCATGTTTCTTGGCAGCAGGTGGTTGGATCCCATAAGTGTTCCAGAACAGCATAAGCTGGGGTTCTGTAACAACAATACAATAATTACTAAATAATAGTACAAGAATAAACTTTGGTATACTCACAACTGTAAACCTACTTTTGCTTCACCTGTATGTGTTGATCATGGATCAGTTTTCCCATGAGTATTTCATGGAATATTTTAGGAAACACTACATTACCCTAGAGTCTTTCTGGTCTGTATAGTCTCTGCTACCTGCACTGAGCCAAACTTCAACCCAAGAATTATGTTGAAATGGTGCCTTTACTAAACTAGGATAATAATGTAGCTGATAGATCATTTGCAGGACAAGCAGTCGGAGACCCCCACATCAATAAAATTTCCAGCAGTTAGTTGGAGGAAACGTAGAGAGTCAGTCTATATGAGAACACTAGAACATGAAATTTCAGAGCTGTAGCTTGAGCATTTTACCATGGTCATGTGCTGGCTGAGAGTTGCTTTAATCTTTCATACATTATTTTGATTTAATGAAATAAAAGTATCTTTATTTGAATAGTTTGAGCCATTTCAGGACCAGATAATTATATTAATTTTAATCTGAGGAACATGTAGGAATTCATTGTTCAGCTTCCTTAATTTAATGGACATGGACACTGAAGCCTGATGTAGTAGGGGCTATGGCTGGTAGAACTAGGATTTCAGCTTTGGGTTTGCAGGTCACTGTTTTTGCCCCCATTTCTGTGGCTTAATTCTGCCTTTCCTTGAGTGATGCCTGTTAAATGGATTATCTTAGATATGGATGTGAATTAACAGGAAATTGATCTTCAGGAGATTGAACTTCAGCAAATCCTCTCTGTGGATATTCACTCTGATAACCTGCTGACCTTCTTGCCACAAATATGTTTTCCTCTTCTGAGCAACAGGGTAATATCTGCATAATATTTTGGGAGGAACAAGAAGGCCGTGCTAATGTAATATTTTGTATTAAAAACCAAACTTGGGATTTTCTCAAGAGCTGGAAAAACTCCCCTGTTGTATTCCACTCCAGGAAGAGTCTTTTTTTATTTTCATCTATGGACAGAATTAAGACTAGAACTGTGGAACTAGTCCCCTTGACTTTTTATCCTAATTTCACTGACATCTATGTTATTGCATTTCAGCAGTGACCCATAGAAAATACCTCTCTCTAATCAATAGCTAAATATCCCTAATTTGCTACTTGGTCCAGAAAAATTAACCAGGTAAGATATAGGCAGTGAACTGGTGATGTCCACTCTTAGGATTACCTGATTAGCTAAATAGCTAAACTATTTCTGTCCCCTGGAATTCACTTTGCTTCATCCAGTTATTGTCCATTATCTACTTATGTCATTAGAAAATTTAAATATTAGGAAAGTTTAAAAATATGATTAAAGATGAAAACTTTCGGCCCTGGCTGGTGGCACAGTGGATAAGGCACTGGCCTGCGAACCCTAAGTTCGCTGGTTCGATTCCCAGCCAGGGTACATAACCAGGTTTCAAGCCAGGTCTCTAGCCAGGTCTGTAGATGGAGGCAGGTGAAAGGCAACCATATATTGATGTCTCTCCCCCTCTCTGCCTCTCTCCCTTTCCCTTCTATCAAAGTAATAAATAAAATCTATATTAAAAAAAAAGATGAAAACTTTCTTGCTATTGGAATTTTTAAACCAAAGCAACAATTTTGTGTCCTTTTATGAATAGACTATTCACAGACTATAAGTTTATTTTAGTTTATTTTGGCTTAATAAACTTTTTGGGGGGTTAAAAAGTAAAAATAATGGTTTATACAGTTCTATAACCAAGTAAGCTTATTTTAAGTGTATATTGACTTTTTACCAATGCAAAGTAACAGACTGAAGTTGCTTGTAATTATGGGTATTGGCCATTAAGAAAGAAAGTAAAAGGAAGGGAGGAAGGAAGGAAACAAAGGAGAAAAAGCTTCATGCATATGGTAGCTAGTGACTTGAAAGTGTCACAAACTAAAAATGTAAGCCATACAAAGTGAAAGAGGAAAAGAGAGAAACTGAGGAAACTACAATGATTAATGTGTTTATCTTCCTCTGAGCTGAACCGTTATTTGTAGCCATTAAATAACCTCTGTCTCTTTTTCAATCAGGACAGCAGCAAAATATATACCACACACATTTCTTATTTGGAAATCTACAATGAATGTGGTTATGATCTATTGGATCCAAGACATGAAGCCTCCAGTTTGGAAGACTTGCCGTGAGTAGCAAAACAAAGGAGGGGGCGGATTACTTTCAGATGTTTCCTTCACTTCAGTTGTTTTCTCTGAAACTTCTCATGTTTCTGATCTCAATCGTAATGAGCAAATACTGGGTAACAGAATCTTTTTGTAATCTAATGGTTACTTTTTCACTAGTGATAGGAACTAAAATTGCTCCAAACTCATTTCTTGGGAAAATCTCTTTTGGATTTGGTTCAGGAGAGAGCGGTGACTGTTCTGTGAGTGTGGGTGCTGAGAGGATTGATGGGATGGGACAGCACTACTTTACTCTGGCCACATGAAACCGTTTTGCTCCTCTAATTGTGGCCTTTCTCTGAAGAAGGTACTCAAATAAGGGTTCAAGCAGCAATAAGAGAATCTGAAAGAAAGAAAATAATGCTTTACGTTTTCCCCAAATCCTTCTCTGCTATTATTAGGACTAACAGTGACAATCATTTGGTCACAATTGGCACTGATTGTTTCAAGACCAAACTATAAATAGAGTCTTCAGAGCTTATCTAATCACAGGATAAGTTACCCTGCCAGCATTTGTATAACATTACTCACTGCTTGTTTGACTATCTGCCTAAATAAGACATATGTTAATTGGTAGCAATGCATATACACATACTTTGTCCAGACATCTTCCTATATCAGAAGATGCCAGAATCAAGGAAACACATTTTAATGTTCTTCTTATTAAATATTCTAAAACAATTAAAAAAATATATATATATCTATTAATCCTCTACTAAAAAGATAAACAACCAGTTGTTTAATTTTTAAAGAAAATAAATAGTAAAGAAATACATACTCTTTATACCACCTTTGTATGTATTGCTCTATTAATGTTCATTGAAATTTTAAATATTTATTTTTATGGAGAGAGGAAGGAAGAAAAAGAGGGAGAGAAACACTGATGTGAGAGAACATCACATTGATCAGTTGCCTCTTGTACACATCCCAACCAGGGACCAAACCCACAACCTAGGTATGTGCTCTAACCAGGAATCAAACCAGCAACCCCTCACTTTGCAGATGACACCCAACCATCTAAGCTATATAGGTCAGGAATGATTGAATGTTTTTACATATCATCTCTTCATGCTTATTGTATTCATTGGAGAAGGCTTAAAAAGGGGATGATTGTTGGTACTCTAAATAACTTGTATAATAATTAAGAAAGAAAGCAAAAATTACTGTGTAGAAGAAATTGGCCTTAAAGAAACTAGGAAAGTATGTTTACAAAAAGGTAAAAGTTTCCTATCACTACTAAAAAAAATATACCACTATATTACAAAAAATTATGTTATCCAGTATTTCAATTATAATCGAGTCTCGAAAGAGTGGTTTCACACACTGAATAAGCCTAACAGAAAGCCAGCAGGTGAAGGTCTCTGGGAACTTTTAGACTTTAGCCCCTCCCCTGGGCCCAATGCAGGTGAAAGCCAGTCTTGGTGCACAGCTTGGTTTTTTCTGCACATACCCAGACCCAGCAAGGGAGCCACAAACTAGATCACTGGAACCTCTGAAGAGGTTGCCCAGGGCCAGTCGCAGACAGCAGTTGACATTGTTCTGCACCAAAGTTCCTCCCAAGAGGCCCAGAATAAACACTCCCAAGAGGCCAGCTTCAGACAACAGCAGAGCAAGATCCAATAGCTTTACAAACAGCATACTCAAAGGGAGATTTTGGCAGGCACCAAACCCAGCTAAAGTGAATTATGCTTCATGTGATCAGCCCCTGCCTAGTAGCTTGCATGCCATGGTCAAGTTTGAGCCTCACAGTCAGCCATCCTGAGTGTTGATCCCACACATGAGTGGGCCAATAGCAGTCAAGCCTCAGTTACAATAGGAGGGCTCACATAACCACACAAAGGATACTTCTTGAACTCCTAGCTCAGGTGATTAAGGAGCCTGTACCAGTGGACACCAGAGGGAACCTACTACATAGGCCACAAAGACTGGGAACCATAGCAGACCTATCCAGTACATAAAAACGAACACAAAAAGGTAACCAAAATGGGAAGATAAAGAATAGGCCTCAAACACAACATAATAGGCCCAAATGAAAGAACAAGAGAAATTTCCAGAAAAAGAGTTAAATGAAATGGGGGCAAGCAATTTATCAGATACAGTGTTCAAAATAATAGTTAAAAGGATGCTCAATAGCAAGAAACAAATGACATTGAAACCATAAGAAAGAACCAGTCCGAAATGAAAAATACAGTCTCTAAAATGAAGGGTACACTGGAAGGAATAAAAACATTAGGTTGGATGAAGCAGAGAATTGAGTCAGCACTTTGAAAGACAAGGTAGAAAAAAAGCACCCAATCACTTTTAAAAAGTGGTAATATTTTAAGGGACTTTTGGGATAACATGAAGCACAGTAACATCTGCATCATAGGAATGCCGGGAGAGGTGTGAGAGCACAGGAATGAGAACCTATTTGAAGAAATAATGACCAAAAACTTCCCTAATGTGACGAAGAAAAAAAGACACATTATAATTAATGCCAAGGTTAAAGACAGTGAGGGGACAGAGGGGAGCAAAAAGGGGATGGATGTAATACAACAACAATAAAATTAAAAAAAAAAAAGAAAGAAAGAAAAGACAGTGAGAGAATCTACAAGTAACAAGAGAAAGTTAGTTACCTACAAATGAGCTCCCATAAGAATGTCTGCTGATTTCTCAACAGAAACACTTCAAGCCAAAAGGGATTGGCATGAATACCTGAAGTGAAAAAAAGCAGGGAACTTTTTGATACATTGCTGTGTTTGGTTTGCTTATATTTTGTTGAGGATTTTAGTGTATTGATATTGACCAATAATTTTCTCTCTTTTTTTTTTTTTTTTTTGTAGTGTCTTTATCTGATTTTGGAATTAGAATAATCCTGGCCCCATAAAATGAGTTTGGGAGCCTTCCCTCCTCTTGAATTTTTTGAAGTGGCCTGAGAAGGAGAGATGTTATTTTTTTCCAGAATGTTTGGTAAAATTCACCTGTGAAGCCACCTGGCCCAGGACTTTTCTTTGTTAGGAGTTTTTTGATTACTGCTTCAATTTTACTAGGTGTAATCTGTCTATTCAGATTCTCTGATTCTTCCTGATTTAGTTGTGGAATATTGTATATTTCTAGGAATTTATCCATTTTGTCCAGTTTGTCCAGTTTGTTGGCCTATAGTTCGTAATATTTTCTTACACTCTTTTGTATTTCTTTGATGTCAGTTGTTACTTCTCCTCTTTAATTTGTGATTTTATTTATTTGAGACCTTTCTCACTATTGATGAGTTTGGTAAAAAGTTTTTCGATCTTTTTTTCTCTTTTCAAAGAACCAGCTCCTGGATTCATTGATCTTTTGTATCATTTTTTAGATTCTGTTTTGTTTATTTCTGCATTTCTGCTCTGATCTTTATTATTTCCTTCCTTCTACTCACTGTGGGCATAGTTTATTGTAAATTTTCAAGTTCCTTTAGGTGTAAACTTAGATTGTTTATTTAAGCTTGCTTCCTTTCTTTCTGTCTTTCTTTCTTTCTTTCTTTTTTAGGTAGGTCAAGTGGGATTTATTCTGGGAATGCAGGATTGCAACATTCCCAAATCAATAAATGTGCTTCACCACATAGACAATAAGAAGGGTAAAAACCATATAATTGTATCAATAGATACAGATAAAGCATTTGATAAAATCCAGCACCCATTTACAATTAAAAAACTCTCTCAGCAAACTGGGATTAGAGGAAACATTCCTAAACATAATAAATGCCAATATGACAAACCCATTTGCCAGCATCATACTCAGCAGGCAAAAACTACAGGCGTTCCCTACAAGATCAGGAACAAGACAGGGATGTCCACTTTCACCTCTGTTATTCAACATACTGTTGGAAGTCTTAGCCAAAGGAATCAGATAAGAAGAAGAAATTAAAAACCATCCAAATTGGAGAGGAAGTAGTAAAACTGTCTTTATTTGCAGAAGACATGATACTGTATATGGAGAACTCCAGTTATTCCACCAAGAAATTAACAGATAAATGAATTCAACAAAGTTGCAGGACATAAAATAATATCCAGAAATCAGCTGCATTTTTATACTATACCAATAATGAATTCATAGGAAGGGAAATTAAGAAAATAATCCCACTCTCAATTGCTTCAAAATGAATAAAATACCTAGGAATAAACCTAACCAAGGATGTAAAAGACCTGTGTATAGAAAATCACAAGACACTGAAGAAAGAAATTGAAAAAGATACAAATAAATGGAAGCACGTAACTTATTCATGGATAGGAAGAAGTAACATCATTAAAGTGTTCACGATACTCAAAGCAATGTATTAGATTCCTATCAAGATTCCAGTGATGTATTTCACAGAACTAGAACAAGTACTTCAAGTTTATATGGAATCACAAAAGGCCCCACCCACAAAGCAATAGCAATCCTAAAAAGGAACAAAGTTGGAGAGATCATGTTATCTAATATCAAACTATACTAAATGCCATAGTAATCAAAACAGCCTGGTACTTGCATAAAAACAGACACATAGATCAATGAAACAAAACAGAGAGCCCAGAAATAAACCCACACCTTTATAGTCAATTAATATTTGACGGAGGAAACAAGTACATACAATGAGCTAAGGATAGTTTTTTTTGTTCAGTGAATGTTTTTGGGAAAAATAATACAGATATGTGAAGAAAAATTAAACTAGACCACCTTCTTACCCCACACACAAGAATAAATTCAAAATGGATTAAAGATTGAAATGTTAGACCCAAAACCATAAAAATCATAGAAGAAACATAGGCAGCAAAATCTAGAAAAATCCTCATAGCAATATTTTATTGGATATATCTCCCCAGGCAAGGAATACAAAAGAAAAATAAACAAATGGACTGCATCAAACTAAAAAGTTTCTGCACAGCAAAGAAAAACATGAATAAAATAAAAAGGCAACACACAGAATGGGAGAATATATATACGCTGATACATCTGATAAGGGGTTAATATCCAAAATTTATAAAGAACTTAACCAAACTCAACACCAAAAACAAACAACCCAGTTAAGAAATGAGGAAAAGACCTGAGTAGACATTTCTCAATAAAAGACATACAGATGGCCAATAGACATATGAAAAGATGCTCAACAACATTAATCATCAGAGAAATGCAGATTAAAATCACAATGAGATATCATGTCATGTCTGTCTGAATGACTGTAATCAAGAAATCAACAAACAATAGTGCTAGTGAGGATGCACTATTAGGGGGAATGGAGATTGGTGCAGCCACTGTGAAAGCAGTACAGAGATACCTGAAAAAATAAAAAAATGGATATGCCTTTTGACCCAGTGATCCCACTTCTGGGAATATATCTGAGGGAAACCAAAATACTAATTTGAAAGAATGTAAACACCCCTATTTTCATTGCAGCATTGTTTACTATCGCTAAGATATGGAAGCAGCCCAAGTGTCCATCAGTAGATGAGTAGATAAAACAACTATGAGACAATTACACAATGGAATACTACTCAGCTGTAAGAAAAGAAAGAAAGAAAATAGAAGGAAAAAGAAAAAAAACAACCAACCAACCAACAAACAAACAAAAAATAAATAGAAAATTTTACTCTTTGTGACAATATGGATGGACCTGGAGAATATTATGCTAAGTGAAATAAGCCAGTCAGAGAGAGACAGACACCATATGATTTCACTCATATATGAAATCTAATGAATAAGCTTAACTAACAAGCAAAATAGATACAGACTCAGTAATGTGACACCTAAGTGTGAGGGAGGGTAGGGGGTGCAGGGATTGAGCAAAAAGGAAAAAGGATTGGAGTCGTGGACATGAACAACAGTGCTCGTGTTGGGGGGGAGATGTATAAGGGGACTAAATGGTAATGGGAAAAATACAATAAAAAATTAAAGGACCTACAAAAAAAAAAAAAAATAGAAAGAAAAGCAAGGGCCTACAACTGAGACTTCTTTGTCCAGCAAGTCTATCATTTAAAATTGAAGGAGAAATAAAGAGCGTCCCAGACAAGGAAAAGCTAAAGAAGCTGGTTCATCACCACCAAACCAGTATTACAAGCCCTTCCTCTGGCAGCCACCAATCTGTCCTCTGTACCTACGAGATTATAACACCAAGGGTGAACCCTAATGTAAACTATGAACCTTTAATAAAACAACAATAACAGAAAGGAATGAATTGTTGATGCATTTAACAACTTGGGTGAATCTTCAGGGAATTTTGCTGAATGAAATATTATTTATGCAATTTTTTAAATGGGAAAATTATAGAAATAATATTACAGGTTAGTGGTTGAAGGAAGTGGAAATGGTTGTACAGGCCAGTGAGGGATCCTTGTGGTGATGAACTATTCCATATCTCGACTGTGGCTGTGGATACAAAACTGTGATAGAAACACATACATATACACACAAGTACAAGCAAAGCTGAAACATCTTAATAGGTCAGTGGATTGTATCAATGCTATTGCCCTGGTGGTGACATTTTTAATGTAGTTGTACAAGATATTACCGTTGAGAGAAACTGGGGTACATAGGATCTCTGCATTTTCTATCTTACAGCTGCACATGAATGTACAATTACTACAAAATAAACAGTTTAATTAAAAGTAATTGGTAATACATTTACATAGATATATATGTATATACGCAAATATGTGTAGTAAGTCTATTCTCTGTTTAGTAATTTAAATGAAAATAGTACTTCTATTTTTGAAAGCTCTTTATATCGTGTGCTATAAAAAGGACATACTTGGAGTCTAAGTATGTTTCATGAAGTAAAACAGTATAACTGCTGGTCTTAACTGTAGGCAAAATAGTCACCTTACTTTAGTTTAATTTTGGTATTCCTAAACAGGGATACATACCCCATTTAAGGCTCCAAAGTTGGTCATGGGTGTTATTGTTACAAAAATAAAAAGGTCAGTAAACTTCAGTATCTAGTATTGAAATCTTGGCTATTTTTTGTTTTTATTTTTTAAAGAGTTTATGTAGACAATAATCAACAAAACTAACAACAAGCAAAACAGAACCAAATATACGAATACAGTGAATAGGCCTTCAGTGGTCAGGGGGAAAGGGGTTTGGGGGAGGGGGGGAGGCAGAGGCAAGGAAGGGGAGCAGTTTAGACAAGAACCTAGTATAAAGGAATCATGGACATGGACAACAGGTGGGATGGACTTTGGGGGGAATGGGTGGGTGGGGAGGGGGACAGAGGGAAGCAAAAAGGGGATGGATGTAATACAACAACAATAAAATTAAAAATAAAATAAAAAGAGTTTATGTATTTTTAGAGAGCGGGGAAGGGAGGGAGAAAGAGGAGAGAAACATTAATATGTGGTTGCTTTTCACATGCCCCCAGCTGGGGACCTGGCCTGAAACCCAGACATGTTCCCTGCCTGACTGGGAATAGAACTGGTATCCCTTTCGTTTGCCGAATGGCCCGCAATCTACTGAGCCACAGTAGCCAGGCCTGTTTTGTGTATTTTTAAAAATTATCTGTCATCAACGGAAAAAATGTTGACAGGTATTAAATTTACTACATTTCTAATGCCTAATCTACAGGGTGCATGCAATCAATTGGCAAAATTTTAGTAAAATAAACAATACATCACAAAAGTGTTATATATTGAAATAAATTTATTCTTATATGTAGATACATAAACATAGTCATTGTTCTTTAAATTGTTCAAAAAGGTCTCCATTTGCTGCAATAATAGACTCGATTTGACTTCAGAATCTTGAGCATGCTTTCATTAACTTTTCTTTATCCATGGACATCATCATGTTTTCAGTCTTAGCTTTAACAGCCTCTTTATTGGAATGAGGTTATTAACTTCTCTCTCACAAATGCTGCATACATGATAGTCTAAAGGATTTGCATCTGGTGAATTGGGCAGCCAGATTTCCTTCCAGAATTCAGGAACATTGACACTGAGAAATTCTTGTGCCTTTTTGGCATTATATGTTAATCCACATTGTTGGAAGATAAAATGACATCCATTTGTGACATGCTTCATCCACGGTACAACCACTCCTTTCAAAACATCAACGTAAACGTCCTGGATCTTCACTGATGATCTCCTGGATTTGTGCACAATATCTGGACTTGTATGATCCTTGTGTACCTTTTGCATTTTCCTTGTTGGTGTGGTGACATCAGGATCAGCATCATACACCTTCTTCACTTTGTCAACTGTACGTAAAGGGATGTTATTGAAGTCTGCAATTTCCTTAGCAGTTCGCTCTGCATGCAGTCCAGAAATTATGGTTGCTTTAACATTGTATTCCTTCAACATGACAGTTGCTCTCAGAATTTAATACTTTATATCTGAAACAATGGTGTTAAATCATAACCTTAGAAATATAGTTTTTCAAAATTAATAAGCATGTGAAATAAGGAGATGCAAAGTTATTGCCAATTGATTGCATGTACCGTGTATATAAAACACTGCAAAATGCTGCAGTAGTTATAAAAACAACGTACAATGTCTTCCCTCATGGCTTTAATCTAGTCATGTGGAAGCATTCATATATTCAGTAAAGATTTATTGAGATCCAACTCTGCTTCCCACATAATGCTAGGCACTGAATTTACTAACACACATAGTCTTTGTTTCCTAGAACTCATAGAGTGGGTAAAACTACTATAAAACAGAGTAAGATAAAATATGAAAAATATCATTAGACACCAAGAATAAGAAGCACTTAAAGGAGAAAGAAATCACATCAGGTCATGTGATCAGGAACAGTCATGGAGAAGATGACACATGAAATAGGTCTTGAGGGGAGGGTGGGACTTGGGGCAGTGGGGTGTGCAATTCACATGGAAACAAAGGTAGGGAAGTTGAAAAGCATACAGCCAGTTCTGTGATAGCTAATGGACCTGTTTGACTGGAAGGAAGTAGGTAAGAACATTAAGACTGAAAAGATGAGTGAAAGATTTTGACAGTCAAGGTGTAGCCCTTAGAGATCTTCACTGAAGGACATAGCATGATTGGAACTGCTTTTAGCAAGAAAAATCTACCAGTAGTGTGTAGGACTGGAGGAAGTTGAAATCCAAGAGACCACAGAGGATTGTAGGAAGTTGGTAGGGCCATTTAGGTGGCAGTGGGATGGAATAGAAAGGAGAGGCAAAATTAATAATCCAGTTGATTTAAAGTTAATTTTGTATAGGAATCTCCTGGAATGGTTGTTAAAATGTAGATTTCTGGTGTTCACTTCCAGAAAATTGAAATAGAAAATATGTTTGAATAAACTTCCCAGGTGATTCTCTCACAGGTGGTTTTTCCTAATCCTTTCCCTCATCCACCCAGGGAAAATTCTTTATGGAGATACCAGGAAAATCTCTAAAAGAAGGAGATGGACATCTATCACATGCTAGTCTTTTTGCTAGGGACCTTATGTACAAGACCTCATTTAAAGAAGCAGTTTTCATGGTCCATGTTTTATACATGACTCAACTGAAGTTCCCATTGATTGAGTGATATTTCCCCAAGAGTCCATGTGTGTCAGAAGAGGGACCAGGATATTACCTTCAGCCTTTCAGACTTCAGAACCTGGGGTAGTGGTGCTCTTTCCAGGAAGATCCATGTTGCCTCCTGGTGTTCCATCTGAGCTCTTAGCAGACTGTTGCCAGACCCTCTTGTGTGAGCCTAAACCTTGAATCCATTTCAATTCTTTGTTGTGTGTCAACCACTCTGCAAGGCTCTGAGAGTACCCTTTCCTGCCCCTGCAGGGCTCTATTCTAGTGGAACATATTCATAAACTGATCATTTCAATCATACACAGGAAGCAGTAAGATGCTTCGGGTTCCCTAAGGGCAGAACAAGGGAGGACACTAATTTCAAGCTGGGAGTTCAGAGACAGTTGGAGAATAATTCTCCCGAATTATGATCTCCAACCTCAGCTGGGACCATAGCCTGCAAAGCAAAATCTGCATGTGTCCAAAGCTTTTTCTCCCATTCCTCACAATAATTATATCAAATGACTGACCCTTTAGTCAAGTATCACCTCCCCAATCTTCTTTGAAACCCATTGTATCCTTACCTCAGAGAGAATGTGGAAACTGTGAAACATAACTTCCTTCAACTTCCTGTCCCCCATCCTATTCCCACTCACGTGCTTTCCTCTAGTATCAGAAAACTGACTATATGAAAGCTAATCCTTCCACTTATGCTCAGAACCCTTCTTGCATCAACCCTAAAGCTGCTTGGTTTGGCCTAGACATTTTCTGGTTAAAAATTTTTGAAGTTTGTGCCTTTAGATGAAGCATGCATCCTTTAGTTCTTATTCCTACCTATTGTACTACATTTTATATGTATGTATTTTTCTGGGCTTACAATCATAGATCTCAAAGTTAAAACTAACTCCAGTCTTTTCTTCAACTGAGTAAGTTAGTAACAAAGCTGAGATGCAGGCCTCTTTAGAATGGGGTACAGGATAATCTGAACATTTGACCAGTGATGAGTGATAGTAAGTCACACACTATATCTCTCATGAATTGGCCAGAGACTTATTCCTAGAAAAATGGAATATTGCCAATGCCCATGGCAGAGGGAATACAGTGTCTTCAGCCTGAAAACAATACTCTTCTACCCAAAGCCTGTCCCACTAGAAGAATTAACAAAGGACAAGTGGGCATCCCCTATTCTAAATGAACAATGGAAAGAAACCTTTCTCAATATCAGAAATGTCTTAGATAGGAGGTTAGCTTGACTTCTACAACAACATGCCCCAGACTGGGTGGCTTAAACAGTAAACACTTATTTCTCACAGTGCTGGAGACTAGGAAGTCCACAATCAAGGTGCTGGCAGATTTTGTTCTTGAAGACAGCTCTTTTCCTAACTTGCAGATGGATGACTTTGTGCTGTATTCTTCTGTAGCTCAAACAGAACTCTGATCTTTCCCTTTTTAGAAGGACACTAATTCCATTACAGGGCCCCACCCTCATGACCTTATGGAAACCTAATTACTTCCCAAAGGTCCTGCCTCCAAATACCATCATATTGGGAATTAGGGCTTCAACCTATGAATTTTGGGGGACACAAACATTCCATTCATAACACAGGTCTTAGTTTTCACAAACAGTTGCCCAATCTGTGATGTGTATAATAATGAGAAGAAACAGCTTCAGTATTTTCACTGATACCTCTGGAATATGAAAGTATATCTGGATACTTTGGGTTTTTTAGTCACATGGGATTAGTTAATGACAGGAAAAATATTGTCACCTCAGACAATTCCATTTTCCTCATGCTTTGTATATAAACAAATGCATACAATTTATTTTTTGAGATTAAAAGGTGAAATGCACATCTTAAGTATTGGTATGGACTTGACTTATTATCTAGTCTTTATAATTGCTTTATAATTTTTTTGCTTTATATTACACTATTTTTTGCAATCTGCTCCAAATCTTGAGTATATAAAAGAACTATAGGATTACCTAAAGAGTTTTGAATAATATAGGCTTATGGTGTCCTTTAGAAGAATACACATTTGGAAACACATCTACTACAGCTCAACTATAGAGAAAGAAATTATTACAACTTTTTAGGAGTGTCAACATCATATATACCAAGCATTTATTATATTGCAAGAATCTCAGCTCTTTTAGGGGTATTATAAAGAATTTAAACTGTATTCTATCTTTAACTTATCATTTACTTAGAAAATATAACATGTATATGAAATAATTAATAATATATGTACATTCAAAAAACAGCATACAAATGATTTAAGTCTCGTGAGCAGAGCCTATGAGAATCAATAATTTTTCTGTCATAGCCCAGTGCAGTCCTTTCACACCGGTGTCTCTGCTCCCATGAGTGGTTTTCTAACTTTACTGGCATATGTCAAGACTTGAATTCTGACTTAGCTAAGAGCAATGCTGAGCTGGCCTAGAGAGAGAATGCAGAGGGAAGAGACTTTAGAATGAAATAGTAAGTGACTCAAGCAAAAGGTCATATCAGATAGTGAGAGGAATCCTCAGGACCAAGTGATAAGGGTCACAGGTAGCACATTAATTTCCCTGCTCTGAAACTTCCACAGCAGTTAGCCTATGTATCATTGATCAATTATAATTGACCTTGTGTTTTCAGATTGCATTCTGAAATACTCAAAGACATTTGACAAAATGCAAGTTAGTTATTATGAAACAAAGATATGACTGATAACTATTCATGCTGACTGACCCTCTATTATCTTTCAGTACATATCTAACTCAATCTAAGAAGCAAGCCCTAGGAATAGCCTAGTTAGGACAAATAATGGCAAAATAGAAGTCATTTACAATAGCAAAGGAAAGTAAAGTACTCAGGAAATGTTCAGGGACGTTGTAAGTAGTACATTTTTTTTTTTTTTTTGTAAAACATAAAAGATTTGAAGATAAATGCAAAGCTGTTAATCATGTTCTGAATGAGAAATGTGAGTACCTTGAAGAGGTCCGTTCTTCCCATATTAATGTTGAGGTTCAATGAAATTATGAGTGAAATCTTAAAGATTTTGAAACATCAATATGATTCCAGATTTTATCTGAAAGGATAAACAACTAAGAAGAAAGAAATGTCTGAAAGTAGAGCAATGAAGGAGAATTTGTGACACCATGTATTCAAATTAAGTAAAATCTCTAATAATGAAATAATAATCATGTTATATCACTTCAAAATTAGACAGTGAAGAAGAAAGAATAGGTAAAACAGAATCAGATCCTATGCCATATTATATTTTAATGCAGAGAGGAGTTTTTGTCAATGTAATTGAACATTTTTTGTTAGTAACTTAACAGTTCCTTTGTAAAGCAGTCCAACTTATGTGACTTAACTAACTAATCCATCCCCTCTCCTCACATCCCCAGCCCCCCTCACACCCCTACAGTAGGACCCCAGAGGCTGGAGCCAGGGCTGTTTGGAACCTTCAGGATGCAAATCAGGGCCTCAATTGTGCCCAGCCATTATTAGCAGGTGGTTTTAATCTTTATGCAAAATAGTTGTCCTATCTTCACCATTTCATTCATATTCCTAGAAGAATAGAAGAAGAGGAAGGACAAAAGCATGTGTTGGCTGAGACTAACACTGACCAGAATTATAGCACGTGTCTAGCCCTAGTAGCAAGGGAGTCTGGGGAAATCTAATACCTTAAAATAATTTCCTGAACAAAATCACATACAAATCCAGGAAGCGCAGATTCCCAAACAAGTTGGATGCAAGGAGGAACACTAAGATGCATCATAATTAAAATGCAAAACGTTAAAGACAAAAAGATAATCTTAAAAGCAGCAAGAGAGAAGTAGATAATCACCTACAAAGGAGTTCCCTTAAGACTGTCAGCTCATTTCTTGAAAGAAACTTTGCAGATTAGAAGGGATTGGCAAAAAGTATTCAAAGTGATGACAAGCAAGGACCTACAACCTAGATTATCGTTTAGATAAATGATATCTTTAGATGAAAGTTATAATTTATAATGGAAGGGCAGATAAAGAGTTCCCAGACAAGGTAAAGTTAAAGGAGTTCATCATCACCAAACCATTATGATGTGAAATGTTAAAGGGACTTATTTAAGAAAAAGATCAAAACTATCAACATTAAAATGGCAGAGGAAATGCTAAGGTTTTCCTGACTTTTAAGTCCATTGCCTCTAGATCTGCTTATGCTATTTCCCCACATGTGGAAAACTTGAGTACATAATTTGTGATTCTAGTTATAAAATGTGAGTAAGAATGAAAGTATTGAAAATGGGAGGAAAATATTTTCTTTGGGAAAACAAGTTGGTAGCTCTGAAGAAGATAAATTTTAGTGTATGTTTTTATAGTTGCTGTATGAAATTAGGCCAAACAAGACATTTTATTAAATTTATGGATTATTTGTGTTTTTAGAGCAGCAGAGGATTGTGATATGGCTGAATGTAATTGGAAATTAGCAAAGGGCACCAGTGTAAGAAAAGGATAACAAGCACAGTTTTTAGTAACTACGGTATTCACTTTTGGAAAATCATGCAAATGGTGATTACATGTAGGCGATAGTTCAGTGTATGATAAACCATGGTTACATGAATTTGGGAGCCTTTTGTATATTGGTGACTGCAAAGTGATATTGTTTGGGAATGGGGAAAGTTTGGTTAGTTTAATATAATACAGGAAAGTAAACTTATCAGGTTATTAACAATTCAAAAATTATATGAGTATTTGTCCCTGACCAGCAGGCTCAGTTGGTAGAGAATCATCCTGCAAAGCAAAAGGTCACCAGTTCAATCTCAGGTCAGGACACATGGCTGGGGTGCAGGCTCGGCCCCACTTGGGGCATGTGCAAGAGGTGACCAATCAGTGTTTCTCTCCGTCTCTTTCACCCTTCCTTTTTCTGTCTCTAAAAATAAATAAATACAATCTTTTAAAAGATTATATTTGAATATAATTTTGTTTAAAAAATAGAATGAGTGTTTCATATATGAGGTCTGCCCAGATAATCCAGCCATATATTATGAAAAATAGAGGCATTTATTGAAGAAGTTATGATACAAGAAATGTTATACATAGGACAATGATGCCTCAGTCCCCTTCAAAGGAGGTACCTTGGGACCTTACACAGTTCTCCCAACTGGAGCACAATATTCCTTCTGCTCTGGCAGCAGAAGCTGCAGAATTTTGCCATGATATATTTCATGCCAATATCCTGCATCAAAATCTCAGACACAGTAGTTTTTGGAATTTCAAGATCAGCTTCTAGTTCTTGCGCTATCATTCACTGGTCTTTGTTGATTGCAGCCCGTACACCTTCAACATTCTCAAGTGTTCTTGTTGCAGGCCTTCCAGAATGTGTATTACTTTCAAAAGATTCTCAACCGTCTTTGAAGCATTTGTGCCATACTTTTATTTGTGCTGCACTCATTGCATTGTCCCCAAAAGCCTTCTGAATCATCAGAATAGTGCCTGCAGAGGAATGTTCAAGCTTAATTCAAAATTTGATGCACACTTACAGCTCTGCAAACTCAGTCATTTTGTATGCCATGGCCACACAGTACACATACTCACTTAATGGGTCTACGGCCCCCACTAACTAGTATAGTGAAGTCATCATTGTTCACACATATGCATTCTGGTCCACTCTCCTTGGCTGCCAGGTTACATGGATGTTACAAAACTGTTCTTGTTATATTAATAATGACTGGAGTTTTCTGGACAGACCTTTCATATGCTAAACTCAATGAAATAATTGGACAACAGTAACCAACATATAGGTAAATATAACCATTTATGAGAAAAGTATTGGTTTTCCTATACATTGGCTGTTCTTAGTATGGTTCTGTCTTTGCCTACCATAGATAATTTTCACTTTGGTTTTGCATTTCCATAGCAGTGGGCATTGACTATATGGGAGAGAGGAACTGTAATAGCGTAATCGATAACA
Organism: Noctilio leporinus; assembly: GCA_004026585.1. Classification (NCBI taxonomy): domain Eukaryota; kingdom Metazoa; phylum Chordata; class Mammalia; order Chiroptera; family Noctilionidae; genus Noctilio; species Noctilio leporinus. The sequence continues at coordinate 26,927 of PVIW01009653.1, read as the reverse complement.
TAAAAAAGAAAACGCACAGATTTTAAAGGTTTGATATTTTTGTTATATTGGAATAAGTATAATATATAATTAAATTTAAAAAAATCAGAACCTAGTAGTTAGGGAATAAGGAAGGGCACATGCCATATAGGCAATCAGCACTGTGAACCGCACAGTGATTTAGGGGAAAACTCCATATACAGTAGGCACCTCATTTCCTCTCCTGCACTTGTAACCCAAAAAGTAGAAGAAAATATATTCTCATTAATTATATATCATTAATATTTTGCATATTAATGATAACATAAGTACATTTATAACTTTACCACCAATCTGCAAATTATGTTTAAGAAAATTACTTTAAAGAAATAGCTTTATATATACCTCTAAGTTTATACCATTTCATTTTACATGTTTGGAGTTTTTTTACTCTTATTTTCATTTGACATAAAGTTTATTATTCTTCCAACTATAAAAATAATATATGCTTCTACATCAACACCAGGCATCCTTGGGTTACATTAAATGAATTAATCTCCTGCTCATCTCACCTTTTCTCCTTTTCAGATGAAATAAATCATATCCAGATAATTCTTTTTGAGTAGTTTTAGGTACACAACAAAACTTTTGGAAGGTGCAGAGATTTCCCCCAAACTGCCTGCCCCCACGTGTGCACAGCCTTACCCATTATCAACATTACTCACCAAAGTGATACATTTGTTACCTAGAATGAACCTTCATTAAAATAGCAGCATCTCCCAAAGTCCACAGTTTACCCTAAGTTTCATTCTTGGTGTGTACATTCTGTGGGTTTGGACAAATGTGTAATGACATATATCCATCATGATAGTGTCACACAGAGTATTTTTCCCACCCTAGAAGTCCTCTGTGCTCTGCCTAGTTATCCTTCCCCCTTACCTCCGCTGCCTTCACAATTTTGCCTTTCCCAGAAGGTCATGTAGTTAGAATCATACAATATATAGCTTTTTCAGTTTGGCTTCATTCACTTAATAATACCCATTTTTTTCATGGCTTAATAGTTCATGTCTTTTTTTCCCAAACAGTTTTTATTGTTGTTGTAATACAATTGTTTCATTTTTTCCCCATTGCTCTCTCCTCCCCATCCCCTCTCCCACAGTCAGTCCCCACATCTGTCCGTGTCCCTGGGTCTTTCACATTAGCTCCTCTCCTAAACCCTTCCCCTACTTTCCTCCCTCCCACCTAGTCACCATCGTTCTGCTCCCTTTTTTTTTTTTTTTTTTTTTTT